>CP140204.1:600000-750178 GCA_037349495.1 Lotmaria passim
GGCACGAAAGAAACGTGCCAAGCAGCCCGATCGAGCAGAAGGCGGACATGACGCGGAAGGTCTTGCGCCAGCCGTAGACCTCCACCAGGCTGCCCAGGACCGCCGGCACGACGGCACTGCCGATGCCACCACCGCAGAAGTTGATGCCCTGGCCCAGGCCGAGGCGACGCCGGAACCACGAGCTCGTGGCTGAAGCACCGGGCGACATCATGAACGCAGAGGAGATGGAGGCGAGCAGTGAGTAGGCCGCTGTCACCTGCGCGGAGCTCTTTGCGAAGGTCGAGCTGAGCCACAGCCCAGCGAAGAGCATCACGGTGGAGATGAACATCATAATCCGCGGCGGAACGCGGTCGGCAAGGAAGCCAGCCAGCACACCGAAGATCGGCGAGAGGCCGAGGGAAACGGAGTTACCAAAGCTCACGGTCGTCGCGGTGGGGTAGCCAAGCGTCGGGTCTTTTTGCATGCTGCTGCTGAAGATGGAAAAGCTGTTGTCGATGCCGTAGCTCATCATTTGCATGAGAGCGCCGGAGAGGGCGACAATGTAGCCGATCCAGTGATCCGCCGGCTTGTAGGTGACCGCGCGGTCAATCTTCTTGTACAGCCTCACAATCTGCATCCTTAGCAAAGTCGTTTTTTTTTTTTACCTTTTCGTATTGTTATTGTCTTTGAAAAACAAACAAGCAAATTAAAAAAAGAACACGTAGAAATAAAAAGTAGTTAAGATACCTGATAAAAAAAAAAAGATGGTGAGGGAGAAGAAAAAAAATCAGTAATAAGAGATGATTGTTACAAAACTGAAACAAATAATGACTGATGACTTTGTTAATAGCGATCGAGAAATGAGGGAGAATCAAATCTGTGTCCAAGGATAATAAAGATAGTTGAACACAGACAGAATCACTCTCTTTCAATTCTGTAGCGAAACAAAACACGAGCCAAAAAAAAAAAAAAAGAACCGCCGCAATTCGTAAGAAACAAGTAAATGACAGAGATACGAAGAAAGGGAGAGAGGAGTTTACGAGTGCTAAGTGGAAGGCTATCTTTGACGAGCATTGTTGTTTCTCTCCTAAGCACGCCGATAATTTCGGGGTCAACACACAAAAAAAAAAAAAATGGGACAAATGCGCCAAATGGCTCAAAGAAGAAGGATAGCGAAAAGACGCCCAAGCAGCAGTAAGGAGTTTGTTGAGACATCTCTGTAGCTTGGAAGCAGACCCTTTACTATTATTATTATTACAGCACTTTGATTTTGGTGCGGGGGAAATGGGAAAGAGGAAAAAAAAAAAAAGAGAACGCCGTAATGCGCGCTTTTTGTTGCCCTTCACGTTACATATTCACCGCTGCTCTCTCTTCTTTTCCTTTCTTTTTTTTCTCTTGTCTTTTTAAAGCAGCCGATGCCTCCGCCAGCCGTCGCTCGCGACTTTTCAGGACGGCCCTGCGGCCCTCGCTCAGCAGCTCCTGGGCTCGTCGCGTTTTCGCGTTGAAGTGCGCGTCCCGGTCCTCGCGGATGCACCGAAGCGCGCGTCGCGCCCGCCGCGCCTCCTCGTCACGGCGGCTTCTCTGTGGCGGTGGAGGCAGTGCTGCTCGCGGCACTTGCGACGAAGACGACACTGGCTGACTGCGCTGGATCTCGTTGAGAGTTGTGTTTCTGCGTTTGGGCTCAGAAACTAAGCGTTGGCGGGGAATACTCTGTCTCGCTGTCCTTGGTAAGTTTCGCGTGCCCTCTATGGGCGGTGACGGTCTTGCTGCAGCACAGTGGCAAGCGACACTGCCATCATTCATAGTTGCGTGGGAATTACTTTTCTGGTGTCCACCAGCATCACAGGTGGCGAAGCCACAGCAACACGGCACGGGTTTGCAAGACCAGCTGGATTGGAGTGGCGATTGGCCACCCTCTTCCGACGCCAGAAAACTCACGTCGACGAGTTGGTCTACAAGTTCCTGGATGTAAGCGTGCTGCAACACGTCAAGTCGCCGCACCTCGACGTCAAGCTCCCGCGCAAGAGCCTCAGCATGGGGAAGCTCTGTGACGGACATATGGAGATCATGTCGAAAAAAGAAAAAAGAAGCTACTGTCTTTAAGTAAGAGAGAAAGAGAAAAAGAAAACGATAGCATTGAATTGGTCATCGACTTGACGCAACACCAGGCCGGTCACTTTTAGCAGTTTAGAAATGCAGGTTTTGCTACTGAAATCGTGACGACGAGCAACAAACAAATGTAACACTAAAACAGAGTGATTTTCTTTCAAAGTTCACCACAACGTATCAACGCAAAGCTGGCATAAAAAAAAAAAAAAGGCAAGGCCGTGCAACGAAGCTCTGTTCATTCTGATGGGCATGTTTGTAGTGCCGCGGCAAAAATCCGTTCTTTTCTTCTTTTTTGTAACAAAAAGTACATTTTATCATTCAAAGAAAAAAAAAAAAAGCACTAATGCACAGGTTAAGCGAATTAGCAAAAAAAGACAATTAAAGGTTAGGTTTCTCTTTAAGTTAGAGCTGGTAACTTTACATCCGTAAACGTTGAATCAAAGCAGGCATTTCGCTGTTTTCTGTCCTTGTTACCAGGTTTTAATAGACAAGCGCTACCAGCAAGATCAACATACTCCACAAGACAGGTAGCAATAAAACCGGTAGAGAAAAAAAAAAAAACAGCAATAGTGACAATGAAGACAAAAGACAAACATCAACGAAAAACGGAAGACAAAAAAAAAAAAAAAACAGTACTGTGTTACTCCTTTGCTGCGGCCAGAAATTGAGCCCAAAGCGCGTCGTCAGACTCGTGTCCTGCGTCTGCCACAAATGCCTCTACATCCTCCTGCACCTTGCGGGCCGCCCTTCGCTTTTCCTGGCGCCTAGCCTTTCGTTCCTTTTCCTCTTGCTCGCGCATGTATGTCGCTACTGTGGCAACCTCCACCTCTTCGTCGCCGTCATGCGCTGCATTTGCGTGCTTCCGCTTCTCACTCTTGCTGTCTGTCTTAGCCTTTCGTGACTTCGCAACATCCTCTTCCTTGTCGTTGTCGCCCGTTGCAGCTACGAGTTCAGACGCTTCAACAAGATCGGCGTCGTCGCTCTCCTCATCAGACAGCGCAGCAGTGTTTTCTTCGTCACTGTTGTCCCCCTCTTCCTCCTCGCCACCGCGGTTCATCGTGTTATCGTCCACATTGAACGTGCTGTAGTGCTCGATTAGCTTCATCTGCTTTTCCTGCGGCTGCTCCAGAGCGTCACGATAATGCTTGTTGGATTCGAATGGTGGAGCGTTGAACCACGGCAGACGGCCGCGCTGCCAATCGTACAGCACCATACGCGCCGCCGCTTCCACATCTGGCTCGCCACCTGCGACCAACTTGCCGCGAAGCTTGGCCAGCTTCTCGAGAAAGTCGACGACGTCATCCCATTCCTTGACGCCGTACGTGGCCACAATATCACGGAGCTTGACAATTTTCAAAACGGTATCGACGACATCTGTCTTGTCCGCATTGCCAAGGCGCTCAACGCGCACCACACCCTTGAGCACGGCCTGCACATCGTTGTTCGACTCCCGGTCGTACACGACACCAGGACAGTCCACCAGGAAGATGGTGCGAGTCAACGCAACGTACTGCCAGATTTTTGTCTCGCCAGGGATCGGCGCAACTTTGCAGACAGCTTTGCGGCGGAGAGTGTTAATAAGAGAGCTCTTGCCCACGTTCGGATAGCCAATTACGCCGACTGATATCGGCGTTTTCGTGCGCTTGCTGCCGCGGTGAGTGACGTTGTGCAGCCGAGCAAATTGGCGGAGTAGCGAGATGAGGTTGCCCTTGCCAAAAGGGTGGTTGACGCTAGCATGGAATGCGATCGTGGGGTAGTCCTTGCTGAGTATCTGAAGCCAGCGCGCGGTGGCCCAGAGCGGGACTAAGTCGCACTTGTTCAGCACGAGAACAAAGTGCTTGTACTTTTTTTCGCGGCGCATATAATCCTCAAGAAACGCACTGCGCGTACCCATTGGATCACGCGCGTCCACGACGTAAAGAACGACGTCGGAGCTATCAATCACCTTGTATAGCTCGCACCAAATACGATTCGACTGACCCTTCGTCATCAAAATGCCGTTCTTCGATTTATCCTTGCGGTCCTTGTGCATGCCTTTCATCAAGTCGCGGTCCTTTTCCCTATTGCTGTCGTAATTGTCGTTCTTGTCGCTTGCCTCTGTTGCCAGTGCCGACATGTCCACCGCATTAAGGCGCACCCGCTTGCGGTTGGCCTTGTCGCCAAAAGTCTTATCCCATTCCATCTCCTTTCGAATACTGCCATCCGTGTTTTTCGGCTCCTCGAGAAGACTCAGGGGAAGCTTCGACTGCTTGATGATGATGCTGTATGGATCTTTGTACTTTGCACCCATTTCCTCACGAAACTTCTGAAGCGCTTCCTGCCCAATGGTACGAGTGTTGCCGAACCAACGACGATCCGGAGCAACACGAGCCATATCTCTCTCAACTCGATCCGACGCCTTGAGCACGCTGCCTTGGATGATGTTCCCTTTTTCGTCGCGCTTGATTTTGGACTTGTACATCTTCAGACGCTTGATGGTGCGCTGATCGCGGAGGCTTGTTTTGTTTGGATCTGTCCGACGATTGGGATTGGTAGGGGCCAGAAGCCCCTTTCCTGCCTTTTTGCCTGGCTTACCCATTGTGGTTCTAAATATACAAACAAAACAAACAAATAAACAGACAAAAAAAAGGGTCAGAATTGTGTTTCTAACCTTTTTTTTTTAAGTGGTAAAGAAGTCTTTGCACAAGTTGAGTACTGATAACAAATAACTTCTGAAGAGTACCGTTTTCAAATGAGTATGTAACAAGCAGCAACTCGCTAGCTTTCGGTTCGCTCAACGTTCTTAAGTACTTTTTTTTTTTTTTACCCTCAAAGGAAGTTTTAATTGCACGCAAGGCTTGCAAATTTAAACCATAATAGTAATAATAACAGAACTCCAGGATCACGAAAAACACAAGAAAAAGAGAAGGAAAGAAGCCAGAAAAAAAAGGTCAAAAGTCAAAGAAAAACCTAAATTGATAGGTTTTTTTTTTCTCCAAAAGCATTGAAATGCAAAAAGCGCAAAGCAGCAGAATAAGCAAAGTAATCAAAACCGCATCACTGCACTGGGGTGTAATAATAATAGTAATATTAATAACAATAAGCAATACGCACGAGATGGAGCAACCTCCGCATGCGCCGCTGGAATTTGGAAACCTCGTAAACTGTTTCTTAGACCCCACACGCACATTAAAAAAAAAAAAACACGACAGTCGTTAATAGTCAAGTCAGTCACTGCTTTTTTTCTCTTTACTTACGATTCTCAACTTCAGCATGTGGTCATCCTCTTTTTTCGCTTTTTGCTCTAAGAAAGAGCTGGTCTCAGCGCCATTGCCAATTTGTATGTTCGGTTCTTTTTTTTTTTTTTAGACATGCTTATAGTCAACACACACCAATGCACGTCTGCAACATGGAAGCCTCACAAAAATACACTTGCTGCATCTTAGACCAAAAGCCCATAAAACAGAAACTAGATTAGTCACTTTTCTTCCAAGCGCGACACATATTTTTCTCCGATATGTGAGACGCACTTCGCCTTTTATTAAAGAGGAAAAAAAAAAAAACAGCAACAAAGTAGCAATTCTAACGACGCTCCTTCGTCACACTACTTCTTCACGGTGGGCCGAATGGAGTTGTCGAACCACGGGTACTCCTTCGAGACCTCAGCCAGGTCGGCATCCGTAATTTCAACGTCCTTATCGAGGCCCATGACGTCGTGAATGATGCTGGCGTCGTCTTTGCCGCGAAGCTTGCAGCCAAGGCCAACGCACATAAAGTCCAGCAGACCATGCATGCCGAACTTCTCGGCGGCCGTCATGGTGAGCAAGAAGTGTTTCTGGTGCAGGGGAGAGCACAGACGCTGGTTGAAGAAGTCATTATCCCACTTGTCTGTCACAACATAGGAGAAGTCGCGGTAGATGCACGGACGAGTGAGCTCGCTAGTTGCTTTGCCGTCTACACCGTAATGCACAGCCCAGCGGACCAGGTGCTCGAGAACGGTCGCCGGATACTCGAATTCGGGAATCTCCTCCCCCTCAGCCTCCTTGATGAAGGGGCAAGCCTTCAGCTGGGATTTAGGGACCTCAAGGTATTTTCCGTCCTCGCACTGCACGATGATGTACAAGTCGCGATTCACTTTGAACTCGCCGTTGGGGCCCTTCAGCACAACGCGGGTATCGAGAGAGGACTCCTCAGTCATTGCTTTTTGCGAGCACAAAATTGAAGTTGAAAAGAAAAGAGAGAAAAAAATGAGGGTGTGTATTGCAACTGGTGACTGTGTTGTGCAGTAGATAATAGCCACTATCTTTATTTGCAGGCTGTGAGCAAAGACAAATAGCTTCGGCAAAGGAGCTTTCCTTGATGACTGTTTTTCGTTTATCGTTTTTTTTTTAACCAAAAAAAAAAAACGAGACAGGATTAGAAGAGGAAAAAAAAAAGAGATTGTGTGTTGAAAGTTGCATGAGGTTTGAGTACAGAACTGCACAACAATTCGTAGATTAAGGGACAAAAAAAAAAAAGGAAGCATGTGATTATCGTGAGGCGTGCCATTCAGGATGCGTTACATTCCTTTTCTATTGACGAAAGAAGCCAATCGTCGATTTTGGCTTTATAACTACTAAAGGCTCTGAGTTGGGTCAAGCATTCAGCGTGCTTTGCGTAACAGCTCCGCAGATACTGTCATTTCAGCTTTTTCTTCAAGTCCCTTCGCAAGAAAAGAAAGAAAAAAAAAGGTGTCGCTGTACTTTCCTGATAACAGCGTCTGTTGTTGTGGTGCGTCCAAAAATAACGAAAGGAAACTGGATAATTGCGAAAGGCTATGTAACAAAGCTGCACAAAACAAACTAGACAAACGGCTTTCGTCGACGCTCTTTTTGCGTTTGATGTGCTCAACTTTGACTTCGTTGCGTTTTATTTTACAAATATGGCCGCCTTCGCGTCCAGGTTTTTCCTTTTTCCTTTTTTTGTGAGCGCATGGGTTTTGGGCAAGGAGGAGGAGGGAGGGGGGGGGGGGAGTATGTTCGCCTTGGGCCAGCAGGCAAAACCCTGGCCTCCGCGGAGGCCAGGCGTTGCGCTGCGGCGCACGGGAGGGGCGGTGGGGGAGGGGTTGGCAGAAGCCCCGGCCGCATCACAAAAACAGCCGACCAAAGAGAGAAAGAAGAGGGCCGGAGGGGGGGGGGGGGGGAGAGGAATTGTCTCTTTTTTTTTGTCGTTCGAGGGAAAAGCAGGACAAACCATCTTTTTTTTTTCTTCTTCTTTTTTTGAGAAGCAGACGAGCTTAAGTCGTCGAGTTTCTATGGCGCGCGCCGAGCCATTTCATTTTCGATGTGCATTGCTTTTTCTCTTCTGTTTTGAAGAGCAAATCTGTGGACATTCCGAAGGGGAGAAATGAAAACAAAAAAACAGGCGCTCCACACGCTTCACAAGGGAAGCAAATCAATCGCCATCTCGGCCGGCGCGCCAGCCGACACCAGCGCCGGTGCCGCGTGTGCGACGGACAGGTCCTGCTGGCTGCCGACGCTCTGGATCAGCCGCGCTACGGTGCGCCACACAGCTGTGGCGTCGCCGCTGCCGCCTTCACCGTCGCTGTGGCGCTGCTGCTGTGGAGAACCGAGCCGCACGAGGTCCATCGTGGAGTTGAGAATCTTCGCTTTGACCAAGACATCTTGCAGCGCGGCTTGTGTGCCGTCCGCGGCGAGCGGCAAGGCGCGACGCCGCTGCAGGCTGACAGCGTAGTCGATCAGAAGCTGTACCACCTCGTCCATCCTCGCTTGTTGGTGACCCACGTTCCTGCCCAGCGCATGCGTCAATTCATCGTACATCGGCACAAGCGCAGGCATTGCAGCAGAAACCTGCGAATGGGCTAGCATCATCGGGTAGTATAGCGCCGTCGCGGCAGCCGCGAGGCACAGCTCCTTGTGCGTCGTGTGGCGTGCGCGGCACAGCTGGCGCAGCACATCGTGCACCGCAGCTCCGTTGCCCATGTTGGCGGCGGCAATCAGAGCGATGAGACGGGCGTAGCGGCACGAGGGCGGCGCGTGTGTGGCGCACAGCAGTGCGGTGTCCGCGTCGCGGCGCAGCGCCGCCCACAGCGTCATCGATTCCCACACGTTTGCCTGGTCACGCGTGAAGCTCGTTTCCTCCAGTTCCTCCTCGCCGCGAGATGAGAAAGAGGGCGATGCCGTTGTGGTCGGCGTCGAGGTGTTGGAGGTCGTGCAAACAAGCCGCTTCAGCGCACGCTGGCAGTGCTCGTAGTTCGCCGTGGATTCCAGCGCAGCCGCCACGCTGCTCGCCGAGTTGGGCTGCAGGAAGGCTTGCAGAACACTCCAGTGAGTGTACGCGTTCACGCACGCGACGGGCATTGTGTCGTAAAAAAGCATGGCCTCGGCGTGGCGACCTATCGCGGCCAATGCGCCCATGGCGTGATTGTACACCGCGGCGTGGTGGACATCGCGCTCGCTCAGCAGCGCGCCCGTGGCGACCGAAAGGCGGTTCGCCGCTGCAGCACCGTGAACCAGCCTTTCCACAGCCAGCTGCACCACATCGTTCGACACCGACCACTCTTTTCCCTGGTTGCAGGCGACGCACACGTCCAGCGGGTTGCCGTAGAAGAAGAGCAGCGTCATGTGCGGCTGCTGGGCAAACTGAAGAAGTGCCATGAGGCGACCGGCGCTCACCACGTCGTCGTCATCGCTGCCGCCGCCGCCGCTGCGTGTGCGGTTAAGACTCTGCGACGCCTTCAGCTCCAGCACCACGCCGACCGCCTTGCGCCACCGACGGGGTGGACACACGGCAAGGTACGCGTCCATCACGAGTCGCTGCGCTCTCTGCAGCGCGTACGTCGGCGGACGGGCCTGCTTCGCGCGCGGTGCCATGAGGAGCTGCCGCAGCTGATCCACCCAGGCGAAGAGCTGCTCGCTCTCGTCCGTGTCACGAGGGTGGCTTTCTTGCTGGACTTCGTGGGGCCTTGCTCCATCGTCGTCACGCAAGGACTGTGGACGGCGTGGCGGTGCTGCACGGAAGCGCAGGCGAACCGCCTCCAGCACGCCGCGCAGCCAGTCTTCGGAGTAAGAAGACGGGGTGGCAGAGGAGCTTGGCGAGGCTGCAGCCACGCCGGCTACGCGCTCCATCGGCACCGCCTCCGCCAGCGTCCACGCAGCGCGCCACCCGTCGCGACGCTGCCGCGCCACACGCTGCAGTACGGCACGAAACATGCGTCCATCGTCGCCGCAAAGGTCGAGGGCCTCGTGCACGTGTCCTGCTCCGGCGAGACTCGCACCGCAGTCTACTCGTGCCTCCCATTCCGCCGCGGAAGCGCGAGCATCGTCAACGCCAGTGAGCGCTGCTTGGCTTTGCCCGTCACACACAGCCTGTCGTTGGGTACTTGGTTGTGGCTGGCGCGCCAACTCCTCCAACATCAACAGTGGCAACTCGGGGCTCACTTCCGCCAGCAACGGGGAGCGCAGCGGGTATCGGTAGTGGCGCGCCGTAAGCGGGATGTCCGCCACTTTCGCCTCCACCAGACACTGGAGCTGCTCCAGGAGAAGTTGGTGTCGCTCGCTCAGGTTCTGCGACGAGCTGGCCGGCGTGGCGTTGGCTGATGAAGAGGGGGAGGAGGCGTCGCCACGCCGAGTGCGCGAGTGCTGCCCGCCACTTTCATGGCTGCGGCTCCTCGTTGCTGCGGTAGTACTTTCGTAGGTGACGACGTCGCTAGCGCGGGAAAGGGACTTCAGGATGTGCTCAAGCAGATCAGCCTTCTCTCGCGTCGTGCCGTCACGCAGCAGGGCCCACCGCGCCTCCCGCAGTACCGCGAGACTGTCCGGCCGCAGCCGCTGCTCGTCTTGCAGCACCGCCAAGTGCGTGCGGGCCAGTTGATCGTAAAGCTGGTGCCGGGAGGCAAGGGTGGACGGCGGACCTTGGCGGGCGACGTATGCACGCAACGCCTGAATCCACGAGGCGAACATCATAAACAAGTAAAAAAAAAAAAAAAGACCTTTCTTTCCAGGCTGCACTGATTCGCTTCTCCAGTGCTGCTTTCCTTTCCGCTAAGGTGAGGAACGGGAGTCCGTCGACAACCCGTTCTTTTGAACTGCAGCAGATTAAGCAAGAAAGGGAGAGAGAAAGAAAAAAAGAGTGTTAAAAGCAGAAAAGCAAAGCGAATGATCCCTCGTCTGCTAACAAGAGTCGTGTGTCGTGGTGGCGAGGGGCCACTTGCTTTCTCACTTCTCACAGAAACCCTTTTTTTTTTTCGTAATGATCAACATCGCAATTAAAGTGTGGTGTTAATGTAAGTGTAAAGTGATAAGAAAGACAATAAAAATAAGAAATACCTCAGATCGCGGAAGGGGAACACGACACGTTGTAATTCTACTGTGTGTATGTGTGCGTGCGGTACCGCACCTCCTCCTCAGCCTCTTTTCCACTTTCCGTCTCTGACGTTCGCTTCACCTTCGTCTTAACACGGTGCACGCGGACCTCCGCCAACTCCGCCTTCGTGTACCGCGGCGCCAACTCCCCCTCCACAAGCGCCTGCCCACTCGCCGCCGTTTCTTGCAGCAGCGCGTCCACCTCCGCCGCCATCGCCCACCGCGCCTCCTCGTGGCGGAAGCCGTCGCGGGTGCGGCGCAGCTCGTAATGACCGGCGTGTGCGGTCGGCACGGCACACGGCGGTAGCCGCACCCACCACCCGTTCCCCACGTAGCGACCCACGCGGAGGTCGTCGAGCAGGTCGAACTCGAACGGCGTCCCGTCGGCGCGAAAGCCGTGCGCTAGCAGCGATGGCGCAACGGCGTGCTCTACTGTGGCTACCGTTGCCGTGCCTTCTCCGCTGTCCGCCTCCTCCAGTTTTTCCTCCGACAGCTTCTCGTGGCCGCTGTCAATGATCAGCTCCATCACGGCCGCCCCTCGTCGGTTGTAGCGGGTGCAGAACGCGTTGCCGCGGCCACAGTAAGACGTGTCAGCGTCCAAAATAACAAAGCCGCCTGGCTGACGCACCACCGCGGGAGTGTCTCCGACGGGCTGGTGTCCGCCACAGACGGTGTGGATGCCCGACTCAATGAGGTAAGCGGCGGCGGGCAGGCAGATGTGGTGCGGACCGTCGGCTTGCATGACAGTGCCGACGGCGACGGAGTGTGGCGCGGCAACGCGGGGGTAGACGTAACCGCGCAACGCCTCCCCCCTCCAGCCTCTTCCGCTGACCCACTCCTCGACAGCAGCGGCTTTGAAGGCGGAGAGCGCAGCCAGCCACTCCAGCGCAGACTTCCGCCGCGGTGCTGCAGCGGATGCTGTCGATGAAGAAAAAGAGACGGGCGAAGAAGCCTGTTCGAGTGATGTCGCTGCTGTTGCTGCTGCTGCTTTGCCTTTCTCTCCTCCTTTCGCTGCGGGAGGGACCGGCTGCACCTCCGGCAGCCACCACTGTCCCGCCTTCAGCTGTTCTGAGTACGTCGTGGCCTCCAGGCTCGGTACAAAGCCGGCGTTGCTGCCGTTCACGCCTCCATGCAGGAAGAGGACGCCGTCCAGCAGCACCGTCAACTCTCCCAGAAAAATGTAGTCGTGGTAGACACCACCAGGCTGGGCCGCGCGGAAGAAGGAGTCCGCCACCTCCTGATCGCTGACCGCCGCCGTCATTGCACCACGCGGCCCCGGGCTCTCGTGAGAGGATGCATCGCGCGTGCTGTTCAGCTCCGCCAGCAACTGTAATTCGTGTCGTCGGTGGTCAAACGCGTTCGGGCAGCCGAGCTTGTGTTTTAGCGTCCACTGGAGAAATGTGACCGGGTCTGCGATCAGCTCCTCTTCTGTGTGCTCGGCCGACGCACTCGTTGCGGGAGACTTCGATGTTGTCGCTGCTGTTGTTGCTGCGGCTTGGTTGCGTCGCAGACGCAGGTAGTCCTTGTAGCGCAGCTGCTCCTTCATGGATGCCGCCACTGCTGCATCACGCGGCAGCGATGGCAGCGCAAAACAGTGCTGCTCCGCCGCGTCGGCGGTCATGCCGCCCACTTCCAGGGCCATGCGGGGGTAAAAAACCATCTTGTTCACATCCCGATTGCCGAGCAGCAGGTGCACGCGCGCCGGGAAGCGTCGCTTGAAGTCGAGCAGCACCCGTCCGAACGTGAGATCGGCCCCGTGGTCGAAGGCGTCGCCGCCAAAGACAAAATGGGAGGTGGAGTCGCGGAAGGTGAGGCGGTAGCGGGCAGCGTCGATGAGATGCATATAGCCGTCGTCGCTGTCGTTGTTGTTGCCGTCGGTCGCAGGGTGACGATGATGGTGCTCTGCTGTGTCAGCGGATCCTTGAGTGTTAATCGTCAACGCCACACCACTGCTGTCCGGTGCGGGAGCGGGAGACGGATGCGGAAGAGCAGGCGAGGCGGCTACTGGTTCTTTCGCTCCTGTAGCTGCTGCGACAGTCGCCCGCGTCGAATGCAATGACACTAAAGGACTTTGCAATGGTGCCCACGACGCTGCAGTGCTCGAGGAGCTTTTGTGACTCGACAAGGTCTCTTGCGGTGTGGTCGCGCTCACGTCTTCCCACTTGAGTACGCGTGAGAGACAAACGTACCGTTGAAAGTAGGAGAAGTCGCCCTCAACATCGGTGATGTAGCTGATGCGGCGCAGAAGTACACCGCAGAGCCGGAGCATCTTTTTTTTTCTTCTTCTATTTATCCCCCCTTTTCGTTAAAGCGCAATACGCACCTCCACCACTTGTTTCTCTGTGCACCACGTGTGGGAAGGAGAAGGGTGGGGGAAGGTGTCAACAACGACACAATTTTGCGAATATGGTTGGAAAAAAAAAAACGGTAATATCATACAAAATCACACTGATGGCTAGAGGAAGAAAAACAGGAGCAGGTTGACTTCAACAGCTTCAGGAGCGAAGTTCATAGGGATGAGAAAGGCAGATACACACACATACCCACATGTACGCTAAGCCTTAACGCGGGCAACTGTCAGCTATGAGTTTACGGAAAAAAAAAAACGTTTTTTTTTTTTTATTATGTGTGTGGCTCTTATGATGTTTCAAACGCCCCCTTTTTTTCTCTTTTCTACCCTGTCGGCATCCAACATGCATTTGGCCCACCCTCTCCCCTTTTTCCTTTCTGATTCTGTGTGTACCTCTTTTTCTTTTGTTATTATTATTGTTGTTGTAAGCTGCCGTATGCAGCAATGTGTTGGAGCCTGTCTAACTATACACTTGGGCTGCTTTCACGCAAGTCGTCGCGTGAATTGAAAAAGCCAGAAAAAAAAAAAAGAAACACCGTCAAAAGACCCTAAACAGTGATGCCGTATACCGTAACAATGCAGTACATGGCGCTGTTCTCGCTCTTATGCACATAGCACGCGTCACTCGTCGGATTCCATGAGCAGGACGAGATGGCGTGCATACCTGCCCCATTTTTCTGCAGGATTGAAACCAGCGCGATGTACTTGCGCGGCAGCTTCGCCTCCTGCGTGAGACGCTGCACCACCTGGTCAGAGATGGACGAGACAAGGGCAGCTATTTTTGTGTGTTGATAGCGCGTCTCGCGGCTAAAGAGGCGGCTGACAACGTCGTCGCAGATGACAGAAGCGTCGTCCGCCAGCGTAAGTCGGTCATCGGACGACATGCGCTATGCTACATCAAGAAGAAAAAAAAAAAAAACTGAGGAAAAAAAAAAAAACACTGAAGAGAAAAATACAAAAAACAGAAGCCAAAAAAAAAAAATAGAAGATCCGCAGAGACACAGATGTGGACGCTTGTTGTTTCTTCTGAAGTGATGTTGGTAAAGAGTTGCAGGTCTGCATTCCGCAAAAAAAAAAAAAGGGAAGTTCCGTTCTCTTTTTTTTTTTTGTGTGTGTGTGTGTTGTTGTTGTGGCAGCTTGAGAAGATGTGAGACTTTTCCTTTTTTGTTTGGAAGCGTTTTTCCTGTTGTGAGAGCGCACTCCCGCACGTATCATCCATCGTGATTTTCCTCATCAAAACAGTTCCGATGCATACATGCCCTTTTTTTTTTTCTTCTTTTTCTTTGCTGTTCTTTCTTGTTTTCAGATGTTGCAAGTCACGATGAACAAAGTCTAAAGAGAAGCAATCTATATATATATATATATATATATACACCATGTGACAACAGTGGGTAGTAGAAACGCGAAACAGCGACGCCGCCTCAATACAGTTGATTCTATTCACTAGAAAAGTGGAGTGCAGTAAACGCACGACGCGCGTCCTCTTTCACTCCGTCAACAGACGCTTGTCCTCTTCTTCGCGTTCGCCACCACAAAAAAAAAAAAAAACGAAGGAAATACGTGGAAATAGCCTATTCTGACTTGGTCACAGCATGTTCGCTGCCACGAGGCGGTCAATGCAGCCTTGCACGTAGCTCGCCCGTCGCGGGTCGAGGTGCATCGCGGTCTGGTAGTGCTGCAGCGCCTCCTGCGGTCGACGCAGGCACACCATACACTCCGCCAGGGTCATGTAGACGGCCGCCTCACCCGGGCACTGCACCAACAACGCTTTGAGTTCCTCCAGCGCCTCCGTCGGTCGATCCAGCCGCAGCAGCACGTCGGTGCGCTGCCGCCGCGCCGTGACGTTGTTCGGGTGGCGCTGCAGCGATTCCGAGTACAGCCGCAGCGCATACTTGAGGTACGTCGTGGAGGTGTTCTGCCGGTGGTAAGTTAGGGCAAAGCGGTTCACAATAGCCGGGGTTGGGTTGATCCGCACCGCCTCCCTGTAGTACTCCTGGGCACGGTCCACTTGCTCCTCATGGATGAAGCGCTCACCCAGGCCGGCGTAGGCAATGTAGAGGGTGCGATCCACGGCGAGCGCGGTCTTGAAAGCCTTCTCGGCCTCTGCCTTGTTGTCCTGGCCCAGCAGCTCGTAGCCGTACAGGGCGTGAGCGTAGGCCAGCGTCGGGTCGAGCTGCACCGCACGCTTCAACATCACCAGCGCATCCCGCGGGTCTTTGATTAGACTGTACGCGTTCGCCACGACGCAGAGGGTGGTGGGATGGAACGGCTCGGCATCGGTCAGTCGCTGCGCCAGACTGCCGAGGGCACTCTCGCTCTTCAGGTGCCACAGCGCGGTGCTGTAGTAGATGAGGGCCGTGTTCGTCAAATCCCACGGGGCAGCGCGCAGCAGCCGGTCAAAGGTCTCTGCGCTGTCCTGCACATCGCCGTTGTGGAACTGCGCAAGAGCGAGGTGCTGCAGCAGCAGCGGGGAGAGGGCGAGGGAGGCGCCAGGGACGGAGATGACGCGGCCACGCTCCGCCGGGCTGCGCAACCGGGGGTAGCGAGTGCACGTCTGCGCAGTCTCGCTCGCCCCGCCGCTCGTCGCTGCCGTCGTCGTCATCTGCTGCTGTTGTTGTTGTTGCTCTTGCTGCCGCAGCAGGTTTTGAAGAGCGTCGATAGCCTCCGAGCAGCGGTACGTCGTGGAAAGAAAGATGGCGCGAAGGAAGGGCTGCAGGTGCTGCTGCAGACAGCGTCGCTGCGAGGCCGTGAGCGGCGGTGCATCGAGCGTGAAGGATGCAGACTTCGCCGACGATCCCCTACCACTGCCGCGTGAGGTCGGGAGTCGAGGGGAGCTGGTGCGCGCCGCAGACGCATGCTCTTCGTCCTCCCGTTCCGCGAGCTCGCGACCGCGACGCCGTGGCGGCCGCTGCTCCTGTAAAGCACGACTTGCCCGTGCAGTTTCCTCCTCCTCCTCCCTTTCTGACATCTTCTGTTTCCGTTCACCGGCACGAAGGTTGCCTTCCGCTCTGCTCTCTCCGCTTCGTGATTCTTCGTTTCCTTCTTCTTCCTCTTCTTCCTCCCCCTCCTCCTCCTCCTCTTCGGCCAGTGGTTCCTTCACCGCGAGCAGCTCCTGCACCGCCGCCTCGGTCGGCCAGCCGATTCGCACGTATTCCCGAAACGCGTCCAGCCGCGTCGGCTGCGCCGCGAAGGAACGCTTGAAGTAGTCCGCGGCGCGTGGCGGCGGCGACCGCTGGCGGTGCTTCTCACACAAGCCCAGCCAGTACAGCACCTGCGATACGCGCGCCTCGGTGACGAAGGTGTACGAGCGCAGCTGCCGCTCCACGTCGGCGCCGTTGCCGCTGCCACCCAACTGCTGTTCGCGTTGTTGCTGCTGCTGTTGTTGTTTGCGTAGCGCTGCGGCAGCGGTGTCGAGCTGGAACTTTACGTAGAGGAGCTGCGACAGCATCTTCATACCGTCCTCGTAGTGCTTGCTGCGGTAGCAGCACACCCCGAGAAGGTACTGACATTCCCACTGCGCCTTTAGATCCACCGTCTCGTAGCTCAGGTCGACAAGTTCCCCATGCTCCACTGTGTCGAAGAGCTCCTCGTTGCTCATGGCGATCGCGTTGGCTGGATCCGTGCTACTCCACGTCCGACGACCGTCCAGCGGCAGTTTGGCGTCGCGGTCGAAAAACACAAAGTTACTACCCAGCGGGCCCGCCGCCGTGCGTGGACGTCTCACGTGCGTCTCGAAGAAAGGGTAATGGTGGCGTAGCAAGCGGTACGCCGTGCCCACCGCACCGCTCAATGTGTGGCAATGTGCCAGCAGGTGCAGGTGCGTATAGGACGGCACCAAGTTGAAGAGGCGCTGCGCAAGTTCGATGGCGTCAGGATAAAGGTAGGCAGCCAAGCTCTCCTGCACGGCGGCTGTAAGGCTGCGAAGGAGATCCGCGCTGACAGCCGACGCTGGTGACGAAGCTGATTCCGCGGCGGTGGTGGTGCGTGCGGCGGTGTGAGGAATTGCGGGATCGGCGTGGGAAACTGCTGTTGCATTGCCGCGCTGTGCCGTAGTAGTAGTGGAACCTCCACTGCTGCCACTACTGCTCATGTTCGCGTTGTTGTTGGTGTGCCCAGCTTCGGCGACATTAGGCGCAGGTCCAGTGTAGGCGCCGACGAATGTAAAAAGTGGGTTGATCGGACCGCGCATCGTGCCAGATACACGCTGCTGAGGAGAGGGACGAGGACGAGCACCAATAGCCGCAGCAGCTCCTGCAGCGCGGTAGGCATTACCGCCAGCAGGTCGTCCGTACTGCGGCGACGACGATGACGGAGGAGGCGGCGGTGGCGTGGCGGACATGCTTCTTGGCTTTTATCTAGGAACTAGTCTAGAAATATATATGTGTGTGTGGAAAGGGAATGAACTGTATAAAAAGGGGGATTGAACTCGAAAGGTCGTCGCCACTCTTCGAAAGGAAGAGAGAGAAAAAAAAAAAACAAGAAGAGTGTCTGGATCGCTCAAGCAACCGGATAAGGTAAGTAAGCAGCATCTGGGCAACAAAAACCAGTGACGTTGCGAAAGGGGGTGGAGGATGGGGAGGTAGAAGAACAACAACGGCAGGGAGGGGGGAGAAAGAAATGATGATGATAAAAAAGGAGTCTCAGAGAGCAGTCGAGCTTCGTAGTTTTCCGTCGTTTCTTTTTTTTTCCCCACTTCGAAACAACGAGGAATAATCGCCCTCTCTTCAAATACCGCGCGTGTTTCGTGTGCGTGGTGTGCTTTCCCCGGCCTGACATAGCTCACCTGGCGGTGTCAAATCAGTCTCAGTGCTCCAGTATGTTCTTTTTTTGTTTGTTTGTTTGTTTTAATGCCATTTTTGCTTAAAAGCAAATAATAGAAAACGTGAAAGCGCTGCGGTCACGTCAGGCAGCAAATATGAGTGTAGAGCGTCTATCTATAGTAGCGGAGAGGCATGATGGAAATGGCAAAAAACAAAACGGGGGAAAAAAAATGCAAGCAGGTAGTCTGGGAGCACCGGCATCCATTAAAAAAAAAAAAAAGAACGAACGCAGGTCGTACTTGCTTTCCTCTCTATAAATATATGCCTCACTGCGCAGAGGAGGCGAGGGCTGCGGTGCCTCCTGCACGAGTTGCTGCTGCAGCCGCACTGTTCTCCTCTTCTTCCTCCTCACCGCCCTCCCCTCCGTCGACCCTCGGCAGCCGCGCTGCTTTGTGCTCGATGCGCGCCACCTCGGAGTAACCCTGCGTATTGCGGATATGGTACAACACGTTGGCATTGTTGAACATGCCGTCCTTCAACGACACCAACAGGAATTGCGAGTGGGGAAAGTAGAGCTGCAGCATGCGGCCGATGTTCTGCGTGTGACTCGGGTCCAGTGCGGCGTCGACCTCGTCCAGGATGTATAGCGGGGCCGGTCGCACACGCAGGATCGCCAGGATAAGGCACAGCGCCAGCAGCGAGCGCTGGCCTCCGCTTAGTTCCGACAGCGACTCCTTCGCCTTTCCGTTGAAGGAGACGCGTACGCCGAGTCCGGTCAGGTGGCCCGCCTCGTCGCGTTCCTCCTGCAGCTGCGCTGCGGCACCAGGGAGGCAGGTCGCGAAGAGCTTCCCGAAGATGGCGCTCACGACGCCTACCATGCGGTCCAGTGCTCCCCACTTCTTCGATTCGATCTCTTGAATGCAGCGCTGAATCGCTTCCTTGTCCTCGCCAAGGGCGGTGCGCTGCTTCACCAGCTCCTCGTACTCGCGGCGGCGTTCCTCGTACAGGATGGCGGACTTCTGCGACAACTTCGCCGACACAACGGCAGCGCGTGCCTCCACGTCGCGCAGGTCCTGCAGGATCGACGCGGTGCGTGCCGCGTCGTCGAAATAGTAAAATTCGCCCGGCTTGTTGAACTTGCCCTCCTCCGCGGCAATCCACGGGTGGCGGCGGTAGGCGTCCTGGACATGCTTGCGCAGGTCGTCGAGCGCCTTCGCCTGCTCCCGCAGCTCCACCTCGCCGTTCTTCACCACATTGTCCAGCGTCGCCTTGCGTTCCGCCAGCCGTGTCAGCTCCTCCTGTGTGTCCTCAATTTCCTTTTCGATCCGCTCCCGCTGCTCCTCAGTGTGCCTGCAGCGGGCCTGCACGTCGGTCAGCTGCTGCTTCACCTCCTCCATCTGCGCGGCAAGCCTCAGCTTCGCGCTTTGCTGCTGGGCCAGCTCCTCCTGCGCCTCCATAATCTTCCGCATCAAGTCCGCCGCCTGCTGCTCCGTGTCGGCTTCGAGTCGTTCAAACTCCGCCGCGTCGCGTTCCTCTTCGGTGATCAGCCGCTGCACGGTGGCCTCCGCCTCTGCCAGCTGCCTCTCTATCTGTCGCCGTGCGGCGCCGAGGTCGGTTGACTGCGCCTGCGTGGCCAGGCTCTGCTGCCGCTCCTGCAGTAGCTTCACGTTTTCGTTTGTCTCCGCTAGCGCTGCCTCTGCCGTCCCCAGTTGCTCCTCGACCTCGCTCACGGCACTGTTGGCGGAGGCGGTGGCCACGGTGTAGCGCTGCTTCGCCAGCTCCGCCGCCTCCTCCGCCGACTTGTAGGCCACAACATCGCCCTGGCGCTGCCGGAGCGTGTCCCGCAGCGTCGCGTACTCGGCCTCCAGGGCACGGATGCGCTGCTGCAGTGTCTTTAGCGGCGCCTTCTGTGCAGCGTAGCTGCGCAGCTCCGCGAAGATGTCCCGGAGCTGTTTCGTGGACCCGCCCGTCATGAGCCCGTTCGGCTCCGCCACTTCGCCGTCGAGGGTGACTGCTTTTACCTTGATGGCGGGCGTGTAGGCAAGCTCCTGCGCCAGACGGAGGCTGGAACAGACGAGGAAGGTGCCAAACACAGAGTCTGCCAGCCCGTCCAGCTTCGACGCCGTGGACGAGGCTGGAGAGGAGGGGAAGTGGACAAGGTCGCGTGCGCACTGCACCCACTCGCCGTGCTGCTCTGCCACCCGCTGCGCCGCCTGCAGCTTCGCTGCGTCGATCAAAAAGCGCGGTTTCTGTAGCTTGTTCAGCGCGAGGAACGACGTCCGCTGTCGCAGTCCGCTGTGGATGATTCGCTCCGCTACCTGGTCATCTTCCACCACGACTCGCAGCAGCTGGTTCTGCGCACCGACCATCAGACTCAGTGAGTACCTCGCGTCCTTGGGCACAATCAGCTCGCCTACGCGGCCCAGCACCCTCTCCTCTGTCCCGGCAGGGCAGGCGTAGCGGTTGTAGTCGAGGTCGAAACTGCGGGTGTTGTTGGTCATCTGCCGCTGAAAGCTGTCGTATTCGGCCTGGTGCTCCCGCTTGAGGGACGAGATTTCGTTTTCCAGCTCTTCCTTCCGCTGCTGCTTCGGCGCGAGCGGCGCGTACTTCTCACGTGCTCTTTCCAGCGCCATACTCGCCTTCTCCATCTCACGCTGCAGGTGGCCGATGCGACTCTGCTGCTCTGCCTGCTGCGCCGCGGCACGCTGCTTCTGCTTCGTCAGCTCCCCCACACGCTCGCCAAGGCGGCGTACACAGGACTGCTGTTCGATGAGCTGCAAGTCCACCTGCTGGCGCTCCTCGGCGAGCGAGACGCCAGACGTGCCGGCCTGCACGCCCGACTGCAACAGCTTCAGACTCTTCTTCAAGTTTGCGCAGGTCGCCTTGCCTTCTTTGATCTGCTCCAATAGGGCGTCGTGGTGTTGACGACGCGTCGCGAAGGCGGCCTGTCCGCTGCTCTGCTTCTCGTGCTCCCTGCGCAGGCTCTTCAACTGCGTCTCCAGTTGCTTCAGCGAGGCCACGCAGCTGCTCAGCTGACCCTCGTAACGGCCGTGCGTCTTCTTCAGTTCGTCCTCTTCTTCCCGCAGCGACACGGCAGCTTCGCTTGGGGCACCCAGCGAGTCCTGCAGCTGCATCTGCCGCCGCGTCAGCTCCTCCTCCTGCCGGGGCAGCGCCTGCAGCTGCGTTTTGGCGTTCTGCACATCCTGCCGCCGCGTCGCCGCGGTTGTCTCGACCTCTGCCAGCTGCGTGCGGTGTGTGTGGTACTCGAGCGCGATTCGAAAGCGCTGCTTTTCCTCCATCTTCTCCCGCTTCTCCATGAACTTGTTGTACTCTTCCTGATCTGCCTTCATCGTCTCCAGCAGCGGCCGGATCTGCGTTTCGATGTTCGAGTCGATCTCCTCCATCTTGCGTTCCTTGTTACGGATGAGCGTCTCCGCTGTGCGGCGGCGGTGGTCAAAGGCCTTCGTGCCGACCGCCTCCTCAATTAGCGAGAGAATGTCCTGCGAGCGCATGCCGATCAGCTTGTGCACCGTGCCCTGCAGAATCATAAAGTGCGGGTTGTCGACGTTGAGGCTGATGCTCTCAAAAAAGCGCTTCACCTTACTCTGCAGTGAGACGGTGTTGTTGAAGAAGAACTGCTGACGCCCGCCAAGCTTAATTTGACGTCCAATCGTGATGGTCGGGTACTCCTCGCAGCTGTAACCCGGTGGCGCCGAGGCGGGGTCGTCGTTGACGAACTCGATGGTAACGCGGGCGGCGTGAACGCCTGTGGTGCCGGCGCGGAAAATCAGCTCGCGTGGGTCCTCTGCACGCACGCGCTTGAGGTTGGTGATACCCATGACGAAGCAGATGGCATCGAAAATGTTAGACTTGCCACTGCCGTTGAGTCCGGTAATGGCGTTGAAGTGAGGGCTGAGGTCAGCTAGCTCTTTGCGGTGGGCGTACGACTTGAAGCCGTCAATCACGATGGACTTGACGCGCATGGGTGTGAGCGATGCGCTCTTTTTTTCTTCTTGTTCTTCTCTGTACTCTAAACTGATGTGTCGCGGCACTCCGCTCTCGTAGAGGTGTCTACTATTATTATTGTTATTTTTGGTTCTATAAAAGGGTGTTGTGTGTGAAGGAGCGGTGTACCGTTCCTTTTTCTTTTCTTGAAAAGAAACTCTAACGTACGTCGATGTCACTCGTTCTCTCTATGAACAGCTGTCCTGGCTCGTCAAAAAAAAAAAAAAGAAGAAGAACCACGATACGCTACCAAGCAAATCCCTACGAGACAGAACAACAACAACAACAAAGAGCGTCAAATAGGAGAGTGTGACTGAAGTATTTTTTTTTTTCCATCTTCTACCAAAACAAAACGAAAAAAAAAAAAAAGAACTCTTGAAGCTACTCGTACAAGAGTCCGAAGCTGCATAGCGTAGCTTTGAAAGTGCGTTGCCCCATTTTTTTTTCCCCCCCTCTTTGTTGTACACATGCACAAAAATAAAAAGGCGAGCATCATGCAGCGTGCCCCCAAATGACACGAGAAGTACCCTTTTCACAGTTGCAGTAGCTCAAACATATACACACAAAGACACACACACACACACACGCAAAAAAAAAAAAAAAACAGTCGCTCAAGAGCTGTCTTTCATGATCTCCTATCTTTACTGTTACTCTTTCACTCCGTTATATCGGTTCAGGAAATAGAAACACGCAGGAAGGTTAATTGCAGAAAATACAAAAAAAAAAGGAAAGCCACAGCAGCTCTCGGCGTAACTAACTTTTTTAGGTATTTGTATATTTTTGAGAAACGGACAAATAAATGTAGTCTAAAAGGTGAAAAAAAAAATGGAGAAAAAGAGGAACGCAGCCCGTCATGTCGAACATAAGCACAAACACACATAACTACATGCACACATGAATGTAATCTTCTTTTTTTTTTTTTTAAGCGCAAACGCTAAGGGAAGGCGAAACCAAAAAAAAAAAAATAAAAGCACCTTTTTACCTCGCTTCTTTCAATTTTTTTTTTTTTAAGTCTCGTAAGTGCTCATAAAACAGCTGTTTAACAACGAAGCAAAAACTCTTTTTTCTCTCTCTATATATTAAAGAACTACTTGGAAGTTCGGTGCCATTGCATTTACCAATGCACAGGAAGGGAAAAGGACTACGCTGAACTTGGCTTTATAGAATCGGACAACAAGCAACAACTTCATTACCTTTGATAGAAGCACAACGAGAACACAAGAAAAAAAAAAAAAGACGAGGCACGGCGATCGACAAACTTACACGGTCGTTCTTGCTCTTTTCACTTCTGTTGATCACTTGAGTTGCTAGCAGCAGATGGGGGGACGCCCGCGGCTGCCTTGGCCAAAAACGGGTGCTTCAACAACTCTGCCGCCGTCGGCCGCAGCTTCGGATTCCGCTCGAAACACTTCTCTAGCAGGTCCATCAGCTCCGGGTCCACATCAGCGGGAATCTCCGTCGGCAGCCCTGTTGAGTTCGCAATCTTGTACACCGCGGCCCACATCGAGTTACACTCTGGCCATGGTGGCTTGCCCGTCAGCATCTCCACGATTGTGCAGCCGAGGGACCAGATGTCGCTCTTCATGCCGTAGCCGCCCGCCTCGCACTTGATGACTTCCGGGGCCATCCAGTACGGCGTGCCCACCATCGTGGAGCAGCCATGTGTGGCGCTGCACACGTCGTCGATTGCCTTGCTGCACCCAAAGTCCGCCAACTTCACGACGCCGTCGACCGAGACAAGGACGTTGTCGCCTTTGATGTCGCGGTGGACGATGCCGCAGTCGTGCAAGTACTTCACCCCGGTCACCATCTGATAGGCCCACTGCCGCAGCGTGTTGAGTGGGATCGACTTGAACTTGTTCACGAAGCTGGTCAGCGTGCCGCCGCTCACGTATTCCATGAAGATGTTCAGCGTGTTCTTCGCCTTGTCCTCTAAGCTGCCGTAGTACTGCACGCAGTTCGGGTGGTGCAGCCGCTTCATCAGCGCAATCTCGTTCCGAAGCTTCTCCATTTCCTCTTCGCTTTCCACACTGCCGAGCTCGATCACCTTGCAGCACACCGTGCGACCGTTGCGCAGCAGGGCGGTATAGACGGCCCCGAAGCTGCCCTTGCCGATCGTCTTTAGCGGCGTCCAGCCCTCCAATTCGCTGTCGTCCAAGAGGAACTGCGAGGCGTTCAGGGCGAGGGTGAGGGGGGAGACGACGCAGTTCGCATTACCACTTGTTGTACCGTTGTTGTTGATGTTGCCGCCCACGTCCATCGTGCTGCTCACATGGCTCTTCTGGATAGTGCCATGCGTGGTTGGGCTCCGCGCCGGCTCCGACACGGTGCTCGGCACGACGCTGCCGCGACGTGAGGTGCTGACGGAGACGGAGGGGCGCGGTGCGGGCTCAGTGATGCGGCGCAGCTGCTCTGCGTCGAGCGGTACCAACACCGCGGCAGCCGCCTCATCCGACAGACCCGGCACGACCGCGTGTTCGTCGTTTTCGCCAGAGCCGCCAGTACCCGCGACATCCTCCTCGTCGTCGGACAGGTGAATCGCCTTGTGCCGTGTCGAGTTGTCGTCCACGTGTTCGCCGTTCTCAAACATGCCAGCGATCCAGTCGCCGTTGGCGAGCCACTCACAGCCGTCTCCGTGCTTCACGCCGTCTTTGAACATACCAATGTAACGCGAGCCGTCGGACCAGAGGTAGGTGCCGCGGCCGTTCGGCTTGCCGTTGGCGAACTCACCCTCGTAGACGTCGCCGTCCGCGTTCGTCTGCACGCCGCGGCCTTCCTTCTCGTTTCGGTTGAACTCGCCTTCGTAGGTGACATTGGCGGCGACCTCGATCAACTTGCCCGGTCCGTGTCGCATCCCCGCCAGCCACTCGCCCTCGTAGATGTTTCCACCGGCGTAGACCATGCGACCGTAGCCCTGTCGCATGTCGGCCACCCATTCCCCTGTGTACAGCCCCGTTGTGTCCTTCATCTCGCCATAGCCCTCCATCCGGCCGTTCACGTACTCACCCTTATAGTAGTCGCCGTCCGCCCAGGTGTAGGTGCCCTTGCCGTGCATCATGCCATCCAGCCACTCTCCTTCGTACGTGTCGCCCGTGTGCCACGTAGCCTTGCCGTAGCCGGCCATCTCGCCGTTTTCGTCGACCGTGCCGACGTAGTAGCCCTCGTCGAAGTCGATCTGCTCCACGCCAGGGAGCAGCCGCACACCGCAGTAGTCGAGCGGCTCGTTCGTGCTGTTCTCCATCTCCGTGTCCCCCTCGTAGTTGTCCTCGTCTACCATTAACTGCTGCTGCTCCTCCTCCTCGTTGCGACTGGGCGGTGGACGATGACTCGAATTACCATAGTTACTCCTCGGCAAGCGGGTCTCCTCCTCACTGTGCGGTGGGGCAGCGTTCACCGTGCCAGACGACGAGGTGGCCTTCGCGACACTGCTGCTCGCGCGGATGTACGCGGCTGCGTCGTGGGGCGGACTGCTATTGCTGCTTCTGGGCGACGTGGCGATCGCAGCCGCGGTAGGGCTCGTCAGGTAGTTCTTCTCGTTGGCAGACAGCGACCGCTGCTGCTGTTGCTGTTGCTGTTGCTGCTGCTGCTGCTGCTGCTGCTGCTGTTGCTGCTTGAGAATGTCGGTGAAGGCGTGGGCCGGGTTGTCGGTGGTGGGGGTGGTAGAGATGTTGATGGTGGCTGGTACCACCGCACCAGCACCGCCGCCTCTGTAGTAGGAACGCGCGGCCATGTTCGGGACTTGCGGAGATCAATATGTGGCTTCCTTTTCCCCCTTAACTGTGAGGACGAGAACTCCTTTAACCACAAGTGTACGCTTTTAGGCTTCTTTTTGTTGATGTTGTTGTAAGAGGGAAAGCGCGAGAGAATGAGAGAAAACTGTGCTCCACTGTGCTGACCCACAACAGTGACGACGGGGAAAAAAAAAAAAAAACGGCAGGCGAGGAAGAAGAAGAAGAGAAACAACACCGAATTGAAAGCCCAAAAGAGACACAAACAAGCGAAAAAACAAACGAAAGCGTGACAGGAAAATAAGAAGAAAAAGAAAAGAAAAAGAAAAAGAAAGGACACAGACAGGCTCTTGATATGGCGCCAATAAGGCGCACAAAAAAAAACAATAATAATAACAACAACAACAACAAAAAAGGAGTGAAAGAAAACAACAACAAAAAAAAAGTTCAAAAAAAAAAACCGAGTGAGCAGATAAATGTCGCTGTTGATGTTTAGAATAAAAAAAAAAGAAAACAACACAAAAAAAAAAAAAAAAGAAACGCTGAATAAGAAAAGGAGAAAGAAGAGGGGGTAGGTGGGGTGGGGAGGTCTTGCACGCAACGGTAGAAGAATGCCAATTTTAGATCAAAAAGAAAGTGAGGCTTTCGTTAAGCGACGTCTGCTCCAAACTCGAAAAGAGGGAAAGAATGAAAGTTCTCTTTTTCGGTATTGTGGTTGCCGATGTGAAAAGCAACTAATATATATATATATATATATATATATATATATATATATATATATAAGAGGACAAAAACGTGCTTTTCCTTTTTTTTTTTGTTATGTGTGTGTGTGTGTGTGTTGGTGTCGGTGCTTATTTCAACTTTTCTTGCACAGCTGTAACTGGTGGAGAAAACAAAGAAACCAGCAGACAGCACCAACAAGTTGGAGCAGCGTCGCACAAAGAAAGTGAGAACAAAACAAAAAAAAAAACGCGATTTATAACAGGCTATGTAGCGGTTTATAGCGATCTATTCGGTGTTGCAGCAAGACGTTGAAATACCGAAAACAACTCCAGAAGAAAACCTAGGCGCGACAAAGTGCGCGATATATAAACACATACGTATATATACACTATATATATATATATATTTCTGTTTATATATATCCAAAGAAGCAACGGGATCAAAGCTTGAATCTCTTAACTACAAATGAGATGGCCCGTCAAATTTAAAAGAGAGAGAGAGGCGTGGGAAAACAAGTGCACTGTTTGGCTGAAGACTTTGGATGAAACACACCCAGCACGCGCTTTCCATAAATAATGGCAGGATAGGCAACAGAGGCAGCCACAAGACAAGGGATGACGAGTGTATATATCAGACAAAAAAAAAAAAAGACGGAACCCGTGAAACGAAAAAGAAAAGGCTGTGCAAGAACAACAACAACAACAACAACAAAAAAAAAGAGATCGATAATAAACAACAATAAAAGAAAGGCAGTGAGGCAGAAGAAAAAAAGAAGTGGAAGACGTGCATTGCAGAAGATCAGCAGCAAAGGCTTAAAGTAGGTATGCATATCTACATGTATCTTTACACACGCAAACACATACATATATACCTATATAAATAAACAAATGTAAATATATATATATGTGTGTATGTGTATTCGACACAACTCCCGTGGGGCAGCAACGAGACAAAAACGGCATTACTTCCATTTCTGCCCGTGTTTCCCTTCGCAAATGCCCGTGTAAAGGTCGAGCAGACTATTAAGCAGAGTCTCTCTTTTTGTGTAATTGGAGTAGTAGTCAGGCTCACAAAAATCTACCGGAGCCTGTGCATGTGTATGAGCGGTGGGGGGGGGGGGGTGGAGGGTAGGTTCAGAATATCGAGGTCATGTGCCAATTAGTGTGTGGCGCAAGCCCAAACCCCCATGCTGCGCTCAAAACTACATGCCCTATCCCAAGGACCCCTCTCGTCTCCGTATCTACCAAACGCTTTCCCTCTCTCGTGATGCGTGCAAGACTCTCTCAATTATCTCTTGTGTTTTTTTTTTTTTTTGTCAATCATTTGAAAGACACCTACGAAGAAAAAACAAAAACAAAAGTGCGTACAGTCAAAAAAAAAAAAAAATAGATAATAATAATAATAATAACACAAAAGCAAAAGTGCTTTTTCTTTTTTCTTCTTCTCTTTCTCTCTTTACGTATCGTGCGAAGAAGTAATACGTCACAACTGGATAGAGCCCTTTTTGTTGTTGTTGTTGTTGTTAATTACTATCATTCTTTCTTTCTCTCATTAACATATACTCTCTTTTTTTTTTTTCTCTTCTTGTATTTTGGAGACCAATCGAAGTCATGGAAAAAAGAAGGATATGCGTACAGGGGAGTCCACTCGATCGCTAAAAAAAAAAAAAGACAAGGCGGCCACATTTGGCTCACACATGAAACAATGGAGAGAGAGAGAGAGAGAGAGAGTATAGATGAAGAAGAAAACAAATAAATAAGGAAAAAAAAAACAGAAAAGAACAGTACAGGGTGAACATTGTGTGTGTGTGTGTGTTTTTTTTTTTTTGTTTTGTATTTTATTTTACCTAAATAGAAAAGAAAAAAAAAAAAAGAGTTACAGGAATAATAACAGAGTAACACTCATATCAAACAAAGAAGAACGAAAAAAAAAAAAAGTAGACAAGAGGTTTGAGTTCTTGCCGCGATACAGGTGGAAAAAAAAAAAAGAATGAAAAAGAGAAAGAGCTGCTTTTTTTTTTTTCAATTTTGCCCCCGATTACTCTTGCGCAGTCATGTACATTTGGCTCTATCACAACGACAACAACAACAAAAAACAAAAACAAGAACAAAAAAGAACATGATCCTCTCTTTCATTTCACATGCGCGTTGCTCAAATAGAATGATCTCAAGAACGAAGTGATCTCAGCTTGACTACAAAACGGCTTTCTTGCATTCTATTTTTTTTTCTCGTTTTATTATCCAACTTGGTTGCTTTCGAGTCCCGGCCCTTCTCTCCTCCACTTCTTCACTTCGAAGAAGGTATATAATTATCTTCTTTTTGCCACACAAACATAGGTGCAAACACCCAGGAGCAGACAGAAACAGCGCAAGGATCACCGCACGAAAAAAAAAAAAAACGACGAAAACAAGATGAAGCAAAACTAATGAGGAAGCGTTGCACAGCGGTGATTTGCCAATATTGAAGAAAAGAAAAGAGAAAAAAAAAAGTGCCACAAAGGACGATGCTCCAGGAGAAGAGCACTGCCTGGGTACAAACCACCACAAAGCAAAGCACCAACAAAAATGCGATAAGAGAATTATTATGTATGTGTGTGTGTGTGTGTGTGTCTGCTCGAATCATCACAGCGTGAGTACAACCATCGTTTATCAAGCCAGGAACATGATCACTATTAATTGAGTAGAGTCACAAATCTCCAAAGTCGCAACTACAAAAACAAGCAAAAAAAAAAAAACACACACACAGAAATTCACACGCATACGAGACCCATTAACCAAAAAAAAAAAAAAGAACTTCGGCTCAATCTTAAGCTGTGACGCTCTTATAAAAGGAAGGATGAAGCTATTGGAAAGTGCGCGAAAGCAAAAAGTTAATCACCAAGGACTCAGGTACACCAAAAAAAAAAAAAAAAGAAAAGAACCATGTGAAGGCCATTTTTCTTCTCATTGCACCAATACGTGCAATGAGAGGAAAAGACAACATAGGCAAAGATGAAAGAAGAGGGACCATAGAACTGAAACCAGCAAAAAAAAAAAAAATGCGATCACAACCGTAAGTCAGGGATTAGACGTCTGCATAGGCTGTTGAAAGGAGAACTTAAAAAAAAAAAAAAAAAAAGAGACCAGCACAACTACGCAATACAAGGTTCCATGACGAAAGTAATCAAACAAGAGAAGAAGGCTCTTTCGCTCACCCCGCATAGCATGCGATTACGAGTAGGCGGCGGTATTCGCGCTCACGTACATGCTGGGATCCATGTGGCGAACCGTTACCGTCGGACGCGTGTATGCCCGCCGCACTGGCGCCGGAGACGGTGGCGCTGCGTATGCGGTCTGCATTGTTGTTGTGTAGAAGTTCGGGTCAACGTGGTGCACGCAGGCTGGCACCCGCCGCGGCGTCGCCGCCGGTGTCGGCACATTGCTGTAGGCGCGGTAGTTCTTGCTGTACTCTGTCTCGTAGTTCGCCTTCGGTCGCGGACGCGGCCGAGCCTGTGCGGCCGCCTTCTTCACAGGCTTATTCTCTGAAACCTGTGCAGGCTGGCGGCTGGACAGTGCGGCGGAGTCGTTGCGAACGGAGGAGCGGGCGGAGGCCGGCATAGACGACCTCTTCTTCCCCTCCGGCTGCTGCTGCTGCGGGATCTTCAGCGCCGGCACTGCAGACGCCTTCGCTGTAGCGTCCTCTTCCGACGGCTTCGACTCCGTCTCCGGCCTGCCGTAGTCCTTCTTGTAAGTGCTATCGTACGCAGCAGGGTCGGCCGCGGCACGACGCGTGCGCGGGGAAGCCTTCGCTTCCTTTGGTTGGTCCACCTTCTGTGCGGCCGCCGCAGGCGACGATGACGGCTGCTGCTGCTGCTGCTGCGGTGGTGGCTGCTGTCCAGCGGGACTGCTCTTGGGTGGCACCAATTCGTCGCCCCCCTTTGCCTCCTGTGCCTCTGGTTCTGGGCGACCGTAGTCCTTCTTGTAGGTGCTGTCGTACGCAGCAGGGTCGGCCGCAGCGCGACGCACGCGAGGCGACTCGGACGGCTTTGGCGTCACCCCGCGCGGTGTGCTGCTTGAGCCCAGAGGCTGCTCCGTCGGACGGTTCCTGTACGTGTCCTGGTCGTAGGGCTTGTAGTCGTCGCGGTTGGTCGTCTTGTACATGTTCGGATCAATCGGCGCGCGGCGTGGAGCGGGGGCCGGTGCCGGCTCTTGCTCCTGTGCCGTGTAGTCCTGCGGAGAGTAAGGTCTGAAGTCATCGTCATACGTGGAGTTGTACATATTCGGGTCAATCGGCGCGTGTCGTGGGGCGGGGGACGCTTCCGGCTCTTGCTCCTGTGCCGTGTAGTCCTGCGGAGAGTAAGGTCTGAAGTCATCGTCATACGTGGAGTTGTACATATTCGGGTCAATCGGCGCGCGACGTGCGACTGGCACATCAACTGCCTCTTCCACCGCAGGACCGCGCGCAACCGATGAACTCTCCCTCTCAAGCGGCTTCCTCGCCTTTTCAGACACCGCAATGGACTGCTCAGGAACAACAGGCGCCCCTTTAGCTTTCTCCCCTAACACTGAAGGCTCCTCGTCCAGAAGATTCCGCTTGTACGCGTCCTGGTCGTAGGGCTTGTAGTCGTCACGGTTGGTCGTCTTGTACATGTTCGGGTCCACCGGAGCCTTCTCATCCTCGGCACCATCGTCCTCGGGCTGCTGCCGCTTGTACGCGTCCTGGTCGTAGGGCTTGTAGTCGTCGCGGTTGGTCGTCTTGTACATGTTCGGGTCCACCGGAGCCTTCTCATCTTCGACACCATCGTCCTCGGGCTGCTGCCGCTTGTACGCGTCCTGGTCGTAGGGCTTGTAGTCGTCGCGGTTGGTCGTCTTGTACATGTTCGGGTCCACCGGAGCCTTCTCATCTTCGACACCATCGTCCTCGGGCTGCTGCCGCTTGTACGCGTCCTGGTCGTAGGGCTTGTAGTCGTCGCGGTTGGTCGTCTTGTACATGTTCGGGTCCACCGGAGCCTTCTCATCTTCGACACCATCGTCCTCGGGCTGCTGCCGCTTGTACGCGTCCTGGTCGTAGGGCTTGTAGTCGTCGCGGTTGGTCGTCTTGTACATGTTCGGGTCCACCGGAGCCTTCTCATCTTCGACACCATCGTCCTCGGGCTGCTGCCGCTTGTACGCGTCCTGGTCGTAGGGCTTGTAGTCGGCGCGGTTGGTCGTCTTGTACATGTTCGGGTCCACCGGAGCCTTCTCATCTTCGGCACCATCGTCCTCGGGCTGCTGCCGCTTGTACGCGTCCTGGTCGTAGGGCTTGTAGTCGTCGCGGTTGGTTGTCTTGTACATGTTCGGGTCCACCGGAGCCTTCTCATCTTCGACACCATCGTCCTCGGGCTGCTGCCGCTTGTACGCGTCCTGGTCGTAGGGCTTGTAGTCGTCGCGGTTGGTCGTCTTGTACATGTTCGGGTCCACCGGAGCCTTCTCATCTTCGACACCATCGTCCTCGGGCTGCTGCCGCTTGTACGCGTCCTGGTCGTAGGGCTTGTAGTCGGCGCGGTTGGTCGTCTTGTACATGTTCGGGTCCACCGGAGCCTTCTCATCTTCGACACCATCGTCCTCGGGCTGCTGCCGCTTGTACGCGTCCTGGTCGTAGGGCTTGTAGTCGGCGCGGTTGGTCGTCTTGTACATGTTCGGGTCCACCGGAGCCTTCTCATCTTCGACACCATCGTCCTCGGGCTGCTGCCGCTTGTACGCGTCCTGGTCGTAGGGCTTGTAGTCGGCGCGGTTGGTCGTCTTGTACATGTTCGGGTCCACCGGAGCCTTCTCGTCTTCGACACCATCGTCCTCGGGCTGCTGCCGCTTGTACGCGTCCTGGTCGTAGGGCTTGTAGTCGTCACGGTTGGTCGTCTTGTACATGTTCGGGTCCACCGGAGCCTTCTCATCTTCGACACCATCGTCCTCGGGCTGCTGCCGCTTGTACGCGTCCTGGTCGTAGGGCTTGTAGTCGTCACGGTTGGTCGTCTTGTACATGTTCGGGTCCACCGGAGCCTTCTCATCTTCGACACCATCGTCCTCGGGCTGCTGCCGCTTGTACGCGTCCTGGTCGTAGGGCTTGTAGTCGGCGCGGTTGGTCGTCTTGTACATGTTCGGGTCCACCGGAGCCTTCTCATCTTCGACACCATCGTCCTCGGGCTGCTGCCGCTTGTACGCGTCCTGGTCGTAGGGCTTGTAGTCGGCGCGGTTGGTCGTCTTGTACATGTTCGGGTCCACCGGAGCCTTCTCATCTTCGACACCATCGTCCTCGGGCTGCTGCCGCTTGTACGCGTCCTGGTCGTAGGGCTTGTAGTCGTCGCGGTTGGTCGTCTTGTACATGTTCGGGTCCACCGGAGCCTTCTCATCTTCGACACCATCGTCCTCGGGCTGCTGCCGCTTGTACGCGTCCTGGTCGTAGGGCTTGTAGTCGTCGCGGTTGGTCGTCTTGTACATGTTCGGGTCCACCGGAGCCTTCTCATCTTCGACACCATCGTCCTCGGGCTGCTGCCGCTTGTACGCGTCCTGGTCGTAGGGCTTGTAGTCGGCGCGGTTGGTCGTCTTGTACATGTTCGGGTCCACCGGAGCCTTCTCGTCTTCGACACCATCGTCCTCGGGCTGCTGCCGCTTGTACGCGTCCTGGTCGTAGGGCTTGTAGTCGTCACGGTTGGTCGTCTTGTACATGTTCGGGTCCACCGGAGCCTTCTCGTCTTCGACACCATCGTCCTCGGGCTGCTGCCGCTTGTACGCGTCCTGGTCGTAGGGCTTGTAGTCGGCGCGGTTGGTCGTCTTGTACATGTTCGGGTCCACCGGAGCCTTCTCATCCTCGGCACCATCGTCCTCGGGCTGCTGCCGCTTGTACGCGTCCTGGTCGTAGGGCTTGTAGTCGTCACGGTTGGTCGTCTTGTACATGTTCGGGTCCACCGGAGCCTTCTCATCCTCGGCACCATCGTCCTCGGGCTGCTGCCGCTTGTACGCGTCCTGGTCGTAGGGCTTGTAGTCGTCGCGGTTGGTCGTCTTGTACATGTTCGGGTCCACCGGAGCCTTCTCATCTTCGACACCATCGTCCTCGGGCTGCTGCCGCTTGTACGCGTCCTGGTCGTAGGGCTTGTAGTCGGCGCGGTTGGTCGTCTTGTACATGTTCGGGTCCACCGGAGCCTTCTCATCCTCGGCACCATCGTCCTCGGGCTGCTGCCGCTTGTACGCGTCCTGGTCGTAGGGCTTGTAGTCGTCACGGTTGGTCGTCTTGTACATGTTCGGGTCCACCGGAGCCTTCTCATCCTCGGCACCATCGTCCTCGGGCTGCTGCCGCTTGTACGCGTCCTGGTCGTAGGGCTTGTAGTCGTCGCGGTTGGTCGTCTTGTACATGTTCGGGTCCACCGGAGCCTTCTCATCCTCGGCACCATCGTCCTCGGGCTGCTGCCGCTTGTACGCGTCCTGGTCGTAGGGCTTGTAGTCGTCACGGTTGGTCGTCTTGTACATGTTCGGGTCCACCGGAGCCTTCTCATCCTCGGCACCATCGTCCTCGGGCTGCTGCCGCTTGTACGCGTCCTGGTCGTAGGGCTTGTAGTCGTCACGGTTGGTCGTCTTGTACATGTTCGGGTCCACCGGAGCCTTCTCATCCTCGGCACCATCGTCCTCGGGCTGCTGCCGCTTGTACGCGTCCTGGTCGTAGGGCTTGTAGTCGTCACGGTTGGTCGTCTTGTACATGTTCGGGTCCACCGGAGCCTTCTCATCCTCGGCACCATCGTCCTCGGGCTGCTGCCGCTTGTACGCGTCCTGGTCGTAGGGCTTGTAGTCGTCGCGGTTGGTCGTCTTGTACATGTTCGGGTCCACCGGAGCCTTCTCATCCTCGGCACCGTCGTCCTCGGGCTGCTGCCGCTTGTACGCGTCCTGGTCGTAGGGCTTGTAGTCGTCGCGGTTGGTCGTCTTGTACATGTTCGGGTCCACCGGAGCCTTCTCATCCTCGGCACCATCGTCCTCGGGCTGCTGCCGCTTGTACGCGTCCTGGTCGTAGGGCTTGTAGTCGTCGCGGTTGGTCGTCTTGTACATGTTCGGGTCCACCGGAGCCTTCTCATCTTCGACACCATCGTCCTCGGGCTGCTGCCGCTTGTACGCGTCCTGGTCGTAGGGCTTGTAGTCGTCACGGTTGGTCGTCTTGTACATGTTCGGGTCCACCGGAGCCTTCTCATCTTCGACACCATCGTCCTCGGGCTGCTGCCGCTTGTACGCGTCCTGGTCGTAGGGCTTGTAGTCGTCGCGGTTGGTCGTCTTGTACATGTTCGGGTCCACCGGAGCCTTCTCATCTTCGACACCATCGTCCTCGGGCTGCTGCCGCTTGTACGCGTCCTGGTCGTAGGGCTTGTAGTCGGCGCGGTTGGTCGTCTTGTACATGTTCGGGTCCACCGGAGCCTTCTCATCTTCGACACCATCGTCCTCGGGCTGCTGCCGCTTGTACGCGTCCTGGTCGTAGGGCTTGTAGTCGGCGCGGTTGGTCGTCTTGTACATGTTCGGGTCCACCGGAGCCTTCTCGTCTTCGACACCATCGTCCTCGGGCTGCTGCCGCTTGTACGCGTCCTGGTCGTAGGGCTTGTAGTCGTCACGGTTGGTCGTCTTGTACATGTTCGGGTCCACCGGAGCCTTCTCGTCTTCGACACCATCGTCCTCGGGCTGCTGCCGCTTGTACGCGTCCTGGTCGTAGGGCTTGTAGTCGGCGCGGTTGGTCGTCTTGTACATGTTCGGGTCCACCGGAGCCTTCTCATCCTCGGCACCATCGTCCTCGGGCTGCTGCCGCTTGTACGCGTCCTGGTCGTAGGGCTTGTAGTCGTCACGGTTGGTCGTCTTGTACATGTTCGGGTCCACCGGAGCCTTCTCATCCTCGGCACCATCGTCCTCGGGCTGCTGCCGCTTGTACGCGTCCTGGTCGTAGGGCTTGTAGTCGTCGCGGTTGGTCGTCTTGTACATGTTCGGGTCCACCGGAGCCTTCTCATCTTCGACACCATCGTCCTCGGGCTGCTGCCGCTTGTACGCGTCCTGGTCGTAGGGCTTGTAGTCGTCGCGGTTGGTCGTCTTGTACATGTTCGGGTCCACCGGAGCCTTCTCATCCTCGGCACCATCGTCCTCGGGCTGCTGCCGCTTGTACGCGTCCTGGTCGTAGGGCTTGTAGTCGTCACGGTTGGTCGTCTTGTACATGTTCGGGTCCACCGGAGCCTTCTCATCCTCGGCACCATCGTCCTCGGGCTGCTGCCGCTTGTACGCGTCCTGGTCGTAGGGCTTGTAGTCGTCGCGGTTGGTCGTCTTGTACATGTTCGGGTCCACCGGAGCCTTCTCATCCTCGGCACCGTCGTCCTCGGGCTGCTGCCGCTTGTACGCGTCCTGGTCGTAGGGCTTGTAGTCGTCGCGGTTGGTCGTCTTGTACATGTTCGGGTCCACCGGAGCCTTCTCATCCTCGGCACCATCGTCCTCGGGCTGCTGCCGCTTGTACGCGTCCTGGTCGTAGGGCTTGTAGTCGTCGCGGTTGGTTGTCTTGTACATGTTCGGGTCCACCGGAGCCTTGTCGTTTTCGTTGCTTTCTTCTGGCGGCTGCTGATGCTTGTACGCGTCCTGGTCGTAGGGCTTGTAGTCGTCGCGGTTGGTTGTCTTGTACATGTTCGGGTCCACCGGAGCCTTGTCGTTTTCGTTGCTTTCTTCTGGCGGCTGCTGATGCTTGTACGCGTCCTGGTCGTAGGGCTTGTAGTCGTTGCGGTTGGTCGTCTTGTACATGTTCGGGTCCACCGGAGCCTTGTCGTTTTCGTTGCTTTCTTCTGGCGGCTGCTGATGCTTGTACGCGTCCTGGTCGTAGGGCTTGTAGTCGTTGCGGTTGGTTGTCTTGTACATGTTCGGGTCCACCGGATCCTTGTCGTTTTCGTTGCTTTCTTCTGGCGGCTGCTGATGCTTGTACGCGTCCTGGTCGTAGGGCTTGTAGTCGTCGCGGTTGGTCGTCTTGTACATGTTCGGGTCCACCGGGGCCTTGTCGTTTTCGTTGCTTTCTTCTGGCGGCTGCTGATGCTTGTACGCGTCCTGGTCGTAGGGTTTGTAGTCGGCGCGGTTGGTCGTCTTGTACATGCTTGGATTTATCGGTGCCTTGTCGTCCTCGTGGTCGTTGTCGTTCGATGTCTTGGGGCGTGGTGGCAAGCCGCGCCACTGGTAGGCGTCGTCGTACTCTGTGCATGGATAGTTGCCGCTGGCATCCCTGTGCGGGTTGTCAAATCGCTTCTCTGCGGTGATGGATGTCATTTCCTGCTGCAATGGTGTATAAAGCTGCAAGTGAGGCAAGATTGCAAACTTCGTGTGCGGCGCTGTCTGTTTTTCCCCTTTCTTTTTTTTTTTTTTTTGTCTGATGACCTGTCAATGTCAATGGGTAGCTCGTGTTTATATAATAAAAAAAAAAAGTAGAGAAAACGAGCTGTGGTTGTGCCTGAGAATGGAGTGTCGGCTGTCGCGTGGAAGGCGGAATTCAGGTGCAATGAAAGTGAAGAAAAAGAAGAAAAGAAGACAAGCGGTGTATTGGAGAGGCTGCCCCCCGATTCCTGGTGATATAAATGACGAGAGGTACCTTCCTATATATGTGTTTTTTTTTTTTTTTAATAATGATGGAACGACTTATGAAGTCTACAGTTGTTCGTGATGAAGTGAATAAGCAGGAGATGAAGACAACACGTCATACGCTGCAGCCAGGCAAGTTACTGACGTGTTTGTTGAAGAGTTCCTCCCGTCTTTTTTTTTTTTTTCGTCTTCGACAGGAAAAAAAAAAGCAAAAGTAAATTAGTCTACTTATTAAAAGCAAGCAGGTACACCTGCACTGCTGGAGGAAGAGACACCTGATGATAAAAAAAAAAAAAAGAGGGAAGGAGAGAATGAGATGACGGACGTGCCTCGATCCTGCGATAGTATTGTTTGGCGGTGAGACAAAAACTGCAACTTTGGAAGATGCGAATGTACCAGAAATGAAAAAGAGGAGGGGAAAAAAAAAAAAAAGAGGAGAAGATTAAAAAAAAAAAGTGTCCAAAAACAACAACAACAGCAAAGACAGCCAATTTCACAGAAAACAGTATATATATATATATATATATATATATATATATACAGTGAAAAAGGAGATATTGTGAAGCTGCAGTGCAGCAGTAAAAACACAATTTTCTTGGATGGAGCAGCGAGTCCATGAAAGCCAAAGTCACATTTTAAGACGCGTGTTTTTTTTTTTTTTTTTGCAGAGAGGATCGTACATGAATGTGGAAGTACGAAAAGGGGGAAGACACCAGAAGTAAATAGTAGAGGAGCAACGAGCAAACAAGCAAGTAGAACAGAGGCTAACTTGAAAAGGAAACCTGCGGCGAATTCAAGATACGGCGGACGACACTCAAGCTACAAACGCGCGACTCCGCTGAGCAAAACCCATGTTTCGTGCGCAGAAGAGAAAACAAATCTCTTGTGTGCTGTGCTTTTTTTTCCCCTTTTTTTTTTATCATGAGTGCGGGCCATCTTTTCATACCCTTTTTTTTTTTTTTAAGCGGTAAAGCCGTCACAGTTCTGCGTGCTACCTGAATCAGAGAATAATAATAATAAGATGAGAAACTACACATAGAAGGAAAAACAAAAGAGAGGATTGAATAGTGGAAGTGTGAAAGTCATTTTTTTTTTTTTAGTATTTCTAATGTACATCACTGTACCGACCAGTTCCAGTCAAGTGTGGAAGAAAGGAAGGGCTAAAAAAAAAAAACGAAAAGAGGTCGAGTCACAGCTACGCGGTCGGACCTCCGTGCCCGTGCTTTACATATGAACGCTCTTTTACATCCACACCGGCGGCAGACGACGTTGGAACACGTAATGCTCCACGGGAACATCAGCCACCTGCTTCGATGTGCGCCACCGCGCGTCCGCCTCATCGCCGTCCTCGTCGACGTCGCCACGGTGCAAGGCCGAACGGCGGGTGCCGCCGCCGCTGCTAATTTTGTGACCGTGCCCGGCTGACAGCGCGGCAAGCGATGCGAAGCCAACCGTCTGCCCATGGACCGTCTTCGAGGAGGAGGAAGACATCGACGACAGACCCTTCGTCCGCGCACATGTCTCCGTGCTGCACACTGCCTGCCGCGAGCCTGCCGCTACAACGCTGTCGTACAAGTTGTGCTCCTCCTCGTGACTTTTCTTCCTACTGTGAGTTTTTCCACCACCACAACCACTCGTGGTGCCCGTTGCCGTGCCCTGTTCTCTCCCGCCTTCTGCCAAGCAGCCGCTGCTGCTGCTACTGCTGCCGTCCCCCTTCGACGAGTCTCTGAAATACGCGCCGTAGGTGTCGGTGTTCGTGGACGTGGGCAACGCCGCCACCGGGTCCGCCACGGGATCATTTGAAAACAAAAGTGCGCGATCCACCCCTGCCTTTCCGCTTGACCCATCCCGGCCACCCATGGCATGCATTGCCGTAGCAGACAGCACCGACTGCACAGACGTCGTGCCGCTGTTGCTGTTTCCCTGCGCATCCAAGCCTGTGTCGCCGCCTTTGCGGCTGTAATCGACGCCGTAGGTGGTGCGCATCAAGTCCTGTCGTACCTGCGGCGCGCCATGACAGCGTGTGATGCGAGGGTCCTCGAGTAGGCCGTCATCGTGCCGGGAGGTCGCGTTGTGGTTGTTGTTGTCGTCGCCAGAGAAGGAAGGTGCACCGCATTGCAGGCGGTCTTCCAGCCAGTTGCCTACAAGCGTGCCGTTGCCGTAGGTGTTGGTGAACGCTTCCCCAGTCATGTCGCGCTCGGAGGGCAATGGTGGCTCGTCGTTAAACACCGTAATCCCGTCAGCTCTGCTCTTTGTGTCTGTATGTTTGTGTCACTGCTGTAAGATAATTATGGCGAAGCTGCAGGTCAGAGCGAAAATTTAAACAAAAAAAAAAAGAGAAGATTAAATAAACACAGATGTGCAGAGAGAGGGCAGGACTGCAGCTGTTGTGGTTGCTTGTCAGGCTTTGAAAGAGAGAGAGAGAGAACAGGACAAAGAAAAAAGAAAAGCCATTTGGTCGCTCTTGATAGTGCATAGCACCATTGGCTCTTCTGCTTGTGAAGCCAATACACCGCGCCAAGTGCCCTTGGTCCGTGAATGAAAACAAGTAGGAAGATTAAAAAAAAAAAAACCTCATGGTAGGACACACACACAGAGAGACGAAGAAGCAACAACAACAAAAAAAAGACTTGTTGTATTAAAGGACTAAAGATCATCGATGTAGACTGTTACTTGGCTTTTCCGCTTTAAACTGATGATTCGAGGTGAAAACGCTTAATCGACATTTAACGGTGGGATCATTTAATGTCTTCAAAAAAAAAAAAAAGACGAAAAACTCCGTGATTACTTTACTTTCTTAGCTTTCTTGCGCGCTGGACTCTTGGCCGACGCTGTCAGCGGTGTTGTCTTCGTCGCTGTCTTGCGTTTCTTTGGCGGTGCCGCCGTTGACGCGCCGTTTAAAGAGGGTTTCTCTGCCATTTTCAAATCAGCCGATGTTGAAGGCGAGGACGTCCGCGCACGCTTGCTGACGCGCTTCACGGGCGTTGGAGGGGCTGATGGTGAAGAAGTAGAGGAAGCTGAAAGCTGCGGTGCCTCTTCCTCCTCCTCGCCACTGTTCCTCTTCTGCTTGCTGGTGCGCCGCCGAGAAAGGGTGCCGTTGTGTTCGCGGCGCTCCCGTGCGTGCGCCATCGCGGCCGCCTGTCTTTCTGCTCGCGCCTCCCGCTTCCTCGCGGCGTGCGCCTTGTTCGTCTGCACGCGATCGCCGAACTGCTCCGACACCTGCTGTTTCGCCTGAACCTTCGCCGAGGAGACTTCGTCCAGCAGCGGCAGAATCGCGGACTCCGTCGCCGCGGGCGACCTCCACAGCACCAATTTGGTCCTTGTTCGTTTTTCAATACGTTCGATCAAATTGACGTCGTACTCCGTGACGAGGGCGACGGAGTGACCTTCGCGGCCGGCACGCGCCGTACGACCGACTCGGTGCACGTACGTGTCCGCCTGCTTCGGGACGTCGTAGTGAATCACCAGACCCACCAGCGGAATATCCAGCCCGCGTGCCGCGATGTCAGTGCAGACGAGAATGCGGGCGATGCCAAGCTTAAAGCTGGCCACATTGTCGAGGCGGTGCTGCTGCGTTAGCAAGGAATCAAGGCTGCAGACAGGGAAGCCGAGCAGCTGCAGCGTCAGGCGAACCAGCTCCGCCCGCATGCAGGAGTTGACGTAGACGATGGTGCTCTGGTTCTTGCCCTGAGCGCGCAGCGCGGCGACGAGATACGGCAACTTCACCATGTTTGGAATGAAGAGATAATGCTGCTGGAGTGTCTCCGGCACGTGGAAGGTGGACGTCGTAGTGACCATGTTGGCTGTCGAAGTGGGGGACGAGGAGGTCAGCGCGCTCGCCGTCGCTGCTGTATCGCCTGTCGCTGCATCGAGAGTGGCGCTGGCGTTCTCTTGAATCGCCCCCTTCACCACCACCACTTCCATCGTCTTGGGATCTGTAATGCCCAACTCCCCAAGCACGGAAACAGGGACAGCTCCGTCCTCCGTCGTTGCCGCTGCTGTGGTCTCTGGTGCGGGTGGCGCATCCAATGAAGTCAAGCGAGGGTGCAGCGTCGCAGTGAACATCAGCACCTGCCGCGTCTTCATCGCTGGCGGCAGCAGCCGCAGCAGCGACCACACATCCTGCTGCATGTCCCCCTCCGTCAGTCGGTCTGCCTCGTCCAACACCAAATAGCGCAGATGCGCAAAGGCCCTCTTCACTTCCGGACCGAACATCTGAAGGAGGTGGTGCAGGCGACCAGGGGTGGCAGCGACAACGTGCGGCCGTGCCTTCAGCGCGTCTATCTGCGCCTCGATCGCCACCCCGCCAATCGCCAGCATCGTCCGCACCTGCAGCGGAGCCCCAAAGGTGATAAACTGATCGATGATCTGATAGGCCAGCTCACGTGACGGCGTCAGCACCAGAGCGTAGACGCCGTAGGTGTCGTTGGCCAATGTCTGCAAGATGGGGAGGGCGAAGGCGGCCGTTTTACCCGAGCCGGTCGCGGCCCCGCCCACGACGTGGCGGCCGCCGAGGATGGCAGGGATACAGCGTTGCTGAATCGGGGTGGGGTGGTGGAGGGCCATGTAGGCGCACTGCTTCGCCAGCCATGGCTGCACGCCAAGCTGCTGGAATTGCGTCATGTACCTTCAAAAAAAAAAAAAAAACAGAAAAAAAAGCAGTCAAAGACGTGAGATGTTGTGCTTAAGATATATATCCTTGTATAAATACACTTGCACTGATTGAGCAAAAGGCAAGCAAGAAGATCTGCTTTCTCGGGTTGCCACGAATAACAGTAAACCGCTCGGCAACAACAATGGGGGATGAATACGCTTGCGCACAAGCGAATGTGTGCAGGGAGACGATCACACACACAAAAAAAAGCTGCAAGCAAGGGGGAGGCGAGTGGGAAAAGGAGACAAGGATATGCTTGAAAAGACGGCATCGAGCGAAAACCCATAAATCAATTCATAACAAAAAAAAAAAAACAATAATAAGCAAAGCCACTTTCCACGAATCGTAGCTACAGAAAAAAAAGAAAAGGGGAAAAAGGAAAGGGAAGAGAGCGCAATTGTGCCGAAAGCAAGTGCTAACAAGAAACACAGCTTTCACCAGTTACAGCCTTGATGGCTGGTGAGGTGCTCAAGCAGACCATGCCTCCCACCTGGCATCTGGCAAAAAATGAGCACAAATGCACATACACAAAAAAAAAAAAGGGGGTGGGGGAAGTGGGGGAAAACAAAGGACCTTACCAATAGCGGGTTTCGCCTTAAAGCTCTTATCAGTAGTACTATATATAATGATCTCTATTTTCCCTTTAAATTCAAGTTGGTCCTTTAATAGTAGATTAAAGAGTGGAAAAAAAAAAAAAAGAACATGGAAACCCAAGCTTCACAGACCTCAGTTCCGCAATTGCACATGCAGAGCAGACACCGAAACGTGAGCACACAGTGTCCTTTTTTTTTTTTTTTGATTTTTTGGTCTTCTTCTTTTTTGGTGTTACTCCTCTTCGAATAGTTATGGCGTAATCATGCAGAGACGCGAATAAGAACTGATCTTGTATAGCACAGTCATGGAAAAGGGGGAAAAAGGGTTGCTTTCGGAAGTGCAAAACACACACGTGCAGTTGAGCAAAAAGGAACGGAGAAACGCAACTCAGACGAATAAAAACACAAGAGAGAAAAAGAAAGCTGAAGGCAGAAAAACAAAACAAAAAAAGGGGGGAAGGGGAGAAGAAAGCGCACGAGAGCGACCTGACTGGCATCAGGTGTGACACCGCCAACAACGCACAACAGTGCATGGCGCTAGGAAATATGTGGGGTGATGTGTACTCATGTAAAGAACACAGAGCGAGGCTTCTTGACCATGTATAAAAACGTCAATGCTTCGACCTTTCCCTTCACGTCCGTCAGCACTACACCCGTGACCTAACCCACGCACATGCATAGGAAAAAAAAAAATGTACCGATACTGAGTTTCTTTTTTTCCTCTTTTCATTCCAGTGTCGAGTGTATGTTTGCATGTCTGTTTGCGGAACTGCATGTGGGTCCGCACAGGCGCTTAAGAGCCATATTTCTACGCTCGGCATATGCTCTTCAGATATAATAGTAATAACATTAGTAATAATAGTAAGCACCTTCATTCTATTCCTGTTTGATTGTCCAAATTTTCTTTCTCTTTTTTTTTTCTTCTCTCGTGTTACAGGTTGCTGCTGAGCTTCTCGACACGTTTGCCCTTCTCGTAGAAGTACGCCGGGGTGCGCATCGAGCACAGCTCTTCCGCACTGGTCGGGTGAACGCCGATGGTGTTATAGAAGTCGCTGATCTTCGCTCCCATCTTCATGCAGATGCCCACGCTCTGGATGATCTCCGGCGCGTTGTCGCCCAGCATGTGCACGCCGAGCACCTCGCCGTCCGCGTGATTCGTGACGATGCGGATCATGAACTTCTTGTAGGTGCTGCCGCTGACGTTGTGCAGCAGCGGGGTAAAGCTGCTCTCGTACACGGCGACCTCGTCGTACTTCTTCGCGGCGTCCTCCTCGATGTAGCCGCAGGTGCCGATGGGCGGGATGGAGAACACGGCGCAGGCGACCTTCGTATGGTCCGTCGCGCGTGGCTTGCCGCCAAAGACGGTGTCCACGAAGGCGGCTCCCTCGTTGATGGCGACGGGGGTCAGCATGATGCGGTTCGTGACGTCGCCGATGGCATAGATGTTGTCCACGTTTGTTTTGGAGTACTTGTCCACCTTCACCGTGCCGTTCTTCTCCACCTCCACGCCGACCTTGTCCAGCTGCAGCGCATGCGAGCGCGGCACACGGCCGATCGCCAGCATCACGACATCGTAGTCGCCCTCTGCCCCGCTCTCGAACACTACGTGCTTCGTCCCGTCGTCGTTCTTCGTCACTTTGGCCGGGTTGTCGCTGGTGCGGAAGTGGATGCCGTTCGCGGTCAGCTGCTCCGTCAGCTGCTTGCGCACCTCCAGGTCGAAGCCGCGCAGGACGACCTCCTTGCGATACACCAGATCCACCTGTCCGCCGCGGGGCTTATAGGCGTTGAAGATGCCCGCAAACTCAACAGAGATGTAGCCGCCACCGACGCAGAGGGCGCGCTTCGGCGCGTTCTCGAGGTAGAAAGCTTCGTTGCTCGTGATGCAGAGCTCATCGCCAGGGATGCCCAGCCGCTGCGGCCACGAGCCCGTTGCGATCAGGATGTACTCCGTGTCCAGCGTCTCCAGCACCTCGCTCGACGGGTCGTCCGACTTGCGCACCACGACGGTGTTCCTGTCCTGAATCGCGCCGAAGCCCTGGTGGAAGCTGAGGCCCTCCGTGTCGGCGAACATGCCCTCGTAGCTCTTGTTAATGTCAGACACCGCCTTGTTCTTCGCGGCGATCAGCGTCTGCCAGTTCGGCTTCACGGAGTCGCGGTCGAGCTCCCAGCCAAAGCCGGCGGACTCGCGGATCGTGTCCATGTATCCCGCACCGGTCACCATCAACTTCTTCGGCACACACCCGACGTTCACACACGTGCCGCCGAGGGCAGAGAAGTACGGCGGGCCGTGGTGCTTCTGCAAGTCGATGACGGCCACCTTCTTTTTGTGAAGCGCCGCTGCGTCCCAGCCCGCCTCGAGACCGCCGGAACCGGCACCGATGACAACGAGGTCGTAGGCGTGGGACATCAAGCGTGCAGAAAAGCGAAGAATTTTCGAAAAGGGTGTGTGTGGATGGTTGTGCAAAGAAGCTGTGTGCGCGTTCTTCTTTTTTTTTTTTTTCTCTCTGATGCTTGGAGACGGAGAAGGAGGAACAGTAAAAGATGAGAAGAAATGTAATGCAGACGGCACACACTATCGCTCCGAGTTACGTAAGATCTCTGCTATGTAGAGGACTTGTGTTTGGGGTTTCACACAAACTCCAGCTTCTGATATTATTATTGCTATTATCATCATCCGTTTTTCTTTTTCCTTTTGGGAACGGTCCAACTTTCGAGATGGAAGACTTCGAATCCCTCCTCCTAAAGCAGGGGCAACGAAGACCAGGGTGGACGGGAAACGAAGAAAGGAAAGGGAGGGGGGGGGGTGAAAAAAAAAAAAAAACAACAGGGTCCGGGAGTGTGCCGGCATGTTCGTCACGGCCCATCGGCATTCTCCTTTCAACCTTTCACCTGTTTTTTCTTGTTTTTTTTTTTGTGTTGTTGTGTATGTGAAACATGACAGACGAAGTCAAAAGGTCATCAAATACAACAGTAACGAACAACGGTGAACAACAAATAATGAAAACACATGGGCAGCTCCTTTTCAAAAAAAAAAAAAAAAAAAAGAGGAGGATCATCAGAGGCGCCAACATGCACAACGACATCCATTTCCGCCAACCAAAAAAAAAGGGAGGGGGGGCAGCAAAAAAAAAAAAAAAAGAAAGTGAGCCACAGAGATTTGCCTTACTCAGTGTCATCGCCGCCAGCTCAACGGAAGACACCACGTGGCATCTTCGGCCCGTTCAGCGGGAACGGGGTGATGTCCTCGAGGTAACGCACTCGGTAATCGGCGCTGCGGTCCTGTACGGCACGTACAGCACCTTGACGTCCGTTGTAGAAGCCCATGACACGGACCACCAGGTCCACCTTCTCACCTCGACCGAGCGGCCGTCCCGCCGCTGCTCGCGCCTCTCGCACCTTCGGTAGCAAGTCGTTCAAGTACATACTGGCGACTTGGTGGCCGTTGTCCGTGGAGCCGTCCCCGCGAAAGCCGCGGTCGCCGCCTTTCAGCCCGCGGTTGCCCGCCGTGTATGTGTTCAGTAACCGTCGGCCATCGTAGTCGTACGCCACGGCGTACGTGTTACGTCGACGTGACACGAGGTAGAGAAAAATGTAGTCCCGGCTGTACTTGGGCATCTCCCCCCATAAATCCAGCTGCGCGTAGGCGGTGAGCCCGTCGCTGTCGACGCCGGTGCCGTCCTTCTTCTCGCCTTTCAACAGGGAGTAGCCGAACGTGCTTTGGAAGTAGTCGTTTCCGAGAATGCGCTGCGGCAAGGCGGCGCTCGCGTCTGACGACGCCGTTGCCTCCTCCTTCTCCCTCTTTCCTGCTGCTGCCGCCCTGTCGTCGTTCTTTGCATGGCGCATCGCCTCCGTTTCCTGCTCGTACCACAGTCGCTCGTTAAACCCACGCTGATTGACGAAGCCGTCCTGCGCGGCCAGCTGCTTCAGCTCGTCCTGAATCACCTGTGCACGACTACGGTGCAGCACGCCATCCAAGTCGGCCTGTGGCAGCCGCGGCGACGTAAAGTCGTCTGCTTCTCCGTTCAGCGCAGCCGCGACGTCGCCGGCGGCAGAACCGCGAAGAATGCGCTCCTGCCGCTCACCGCCCTGCACCCCGCTGTTGTGGTGGTCTTCCCCCCACACGGAGCCAGCTCGGCTGTTGCGATTATGTTGAAACTCCTGCTGCTGCTGTTCGAGTGCGTCGTTGGCGGAGCGGATGAGAAAGTCGTTGAAGTACTGCTGACCGCCTTGCTGCGGCTTGAGGAGGGTGGGCACGCGGCGGTACTTGTCTGGGAACATACCAGCGCGAGGACGCGGCTTACCCCGACGGAGCAGCGCCACGGATTTGTTCAGCATGGCTCACGCAGAGTGAGAGAGAGAAGAAAGAGAGAAAGACGAAACTAAACGTGCTAAGACTCGATGATCGAGTCTGTATGTTGCTGCAGTGCCTAATAATAATAATAATAAAAGGAAAAGAAAAAGGAGGGCCTACAAAGCTGTGCACTGACGTTTGAGAGGCGAAGGTCGTTTTGCGAGGGTGTTTGGCTCGATGAAATAGTGTGACGCAAAGAACGACAGAGGGAGAGAGAGAGAGAGGGTGAGAGTTCAGTGACGAGAGCTATGGGGCTACGTACGCACACACACACACACAACAACAACAACAACAAACACGATGAAGGAGCCAGACATCACCCATTCAGCAGCTCCTGCGCAACCAGCTGTCCATGTCCTCAGAACAAGCAGCTTCCCAGCACCTTGTTTCTCTCTTAGTAATTGCTTTAGGAGATAGAGAGCGCTAACTCGAAAAAGCACAATGCAATTGGGGGAAAAAAAAGAGGGGGGGGAAAAAAAAAAAGAAAAACACGCGATGGCGTGAGGAAAACGGATACGCACACACAAAACGCTGCTAATTTCTACTGCCCCTCTCTCTCTCTCTCGATTTCTCCCTTTACATCAGCATCCTCGTAAGCAGTAGGTACTACCTCCTTTCTGCAGCAGGAAGCCGAACTCGCTCAGCTGGCGAAACATCGCCGGCGCGTTGCGGCAGCCAACGGCCTCGCACACGTCGAGGATGGTCTGCTCTGTAAATAGGTTTGACCCGCCGTTGTCCTCCACGATCATCCGCTTCAGCTGCTGCAGCACGGCGTCGCGTTGATTCAACTTACCGGACTTTTTTCCTCCTTCGCTGGTGCTACCGCCGGCAGCCCCAACCGCGGCCGAGCCCGGTGCGGCGAGACCGTCGAAGGAGTGCAGACATGACTGCAGCAGCTGCACGGCGTACTGCGCGTCTTCGCGCGTGACTTCGTGCCGCAGCTCAAGCTTCGCACGCGCCTCGGAGACGCGGATGAGGGCCTGCAGGTACCGCGGCGTCACGGTCCCCTCCATCCCCATCGGCGTATTCGTGTGACTCGCACCACCGCTGTTGATGCCGCCTGCACCCCCAGTGTAGTTGGAGGAGAACGCAGAGCCACGCCCGCTCTCGCTGTACCGACCGTCGCCGCCTTCGCAGGCGTCACCACCGCTCCTGCCGCCGCCAGGGAAGCCGTACTGCGGCTCAGGCAGGTGCTGGCGTTGGGCCAGGTAGTGCGCCTGCAGCACCTCGCTCGCCTCCGCGCACAGCGTCGGCTGGCACTGCGAGCGGCAGAAGAGAAGAAAGCGGCGGACCAACGACAGCGGCAACGAGGCAGCGTGGCGATGCCCCGCACGTCCACTCGAGCCGCCAGACAACGGAGATGCGCGGTCGTCGCCTGCCCTTCCACTGCCGTCGTCGCCGCTGCTGTTCTGTGCGCCGCGGCGGTGCCACAGCAGCACGTGATCCGTCAACGCCTGCTGCGCCTTTCCGCTTGTCCCGTGTGGGTTGCGCAGGCAGGCGATGATGTCAAATCGAGACATCAACGCAGGGGACAGGTTCACGTTCGCGGCGAGGGACTTGCTGACGTCGAAACTGCCACCGATCGGGTTACCCGCCGCCAGCACGGACGTGTGCACCGGCATGGAGAAGATCATACCGGCCTTCGCCAGACTCACCGTCTCCTGCTCCATCACCTCCAGCAGCGCCTTGTGCTCCTGCACGCCCTTGTCGATCTCGTCCAGGCAGGTGATGCCGCCGTCGCCGTGCACCACCGCGCCCGCTTCGAAGGTGGTTTCGCCAGAGACCGGATCGCGTGTGAGCGTCATCGTCAGCCCGCAGGAGGACGAGGTGTGCGCGCACACAAAGGCACTGCGTGGTGCCACCGCGCACGCCGCACGCAGCAGCTGCGACTTGCCCAGGCCCGGGTTGCCGACCAACAGCAGGTGAATGCTGCTGCGGGTCTCGCCACCGTTTTTGTCTCGGGTGCCACCGACAATGGCGAGGAGCACCGCCTGCTTCACGAGCTCCATGCCAAAGATGGACGGCGCCACAGAGCCGGTGAGACGGGCGAACCACTGCGGATGACGCGCCATCTCGTAAAAGCGGCCCGTCTCCTCCGCCGACCAGCTGTCCAGACCCGATCCGGGCAGCGAGGTGAGAAAGGCGGCGGCTCCGCGCGGCGGAGGCACGTGTCGCCGCTGCACCGCCTCGCCATCCGGATTTTCCTCCGCTTCCACCGCCAGCTTCCCCTCCTCCTCCTCTGACGCGTTCCCGAGGAGTCCGTTGAGCCCGCCGCTGCCATTGCGTGTGAGCCGCCACGGATCATCGACGCCGCCGCCCCCAGCCCCCATCCCACCGATCACGTTGGTGAAGAGGGAGTCGGCGGTGCGCTGTCGATGCTGAAGGACGGCGGCCCCGCAGCCGCCTCCACCACTGCTGGTGCTACTGCCGTGATTGCGCAGCCCATGCACGGCCCGGGCACGCAGGCAGACCTGTTGCATCCCACCGCCCTGCTTCCCTTCGCCGCGGCGTGTTTCGAGGATGCCGCACACGCAGACGCAGTCGCCGACCGTCACAGTGTCCAGCCACGGCGGTCGCAGCTCCACTTCGATCATGACGTGCATTCCCCCGTTGTTGCCGTTTTTGCTCGTCGCGGAGCCGCCTCGCTCACTCTTGTTGCTGCTGTGACCACTCCCATTACTATTGGGGCTGGGCGAGGCGTCGAAAAATGTCGTGTGCTCCTGCAGGCGTAGCAGCTGCACCTCCTCACACACCGCCTGCTCCGTCAGTGGAGCCCACTTGTAGCCGCGACACCGCGCACTCGCGCAGGGACCCGGGTAGGTCAGCACGCCGTCCTCCGTCGCCTGCTCCTTCACCACGCCGCAGTGTCCGCAGCGGTAGGCCATGCGAAGGCAGGAGATACGTGTCGGGCTCATCCGCACGATGGTGCCCTTGATCGTAAGCAGGCGGCCAAGTTGCGCGGCACCGAGGTGGTCGAAGGGAGATGCACGCCGCACATCACCGCTGACGGCCGCATAGAGGCGGCGCAGCGCTGGCGGCGTGTGCGACGCCGCACGCCGCGTCTCGTACTGATAAAGCCACACAGCGGTGAAAAACTCAATCAAGGCCAGCACAATCTTTGGCTGATTCAGCAAGGCGGTCCGCATCACCGGGGTGAGAGGGTTGCCCAAGCCCCCGCTGCCGTCCTCGTCGCCCGCCACGTCGTCCATACCGTCCGCGGGGCGGTGCATGCGACGACCATGCGCAGACGACGTCGAGGCCGCAGCGGTCGTATCCACCAGACTCAGCACGATAAAGTCCGTGAAGGCGACCGTGGCGGCGGTGCTGGTGTTGACGGACGCCGGCGTGGCCTCTGGAATGGAGAGAGGGTAGACGTCGAGTTGACTCAACAGCGGCTGAAAGACGTCCCACATAGACTCCACGATCGGGTCGGTGTAGCGCACCGCGCCGGCGAGAGGGCAGCCGCAGTGCAACTCCCACAGCGCATCCATCCACGCATTAGCCGCATCGCTGCCGCCGTTGTGGCTCGGTCTTGCTGGCGGAGCGGGGCGACCGGGCGGTGCCGCCGGTGCAGGCGCACCCGTCAGCGTTGTTTGACGCAGAGACATTTCTCAGCAATCGTGTGATTCGAAAGAGAAAGAAAGGAAAAGAGAAAAACAGGAAAAAGGATAAGGGGAAGAGCTACACAGAGCAGTGACTTAAAAGTAGCTGTAGCCGAAACTCAAACCAGAAATGAAGATAGAGAAGTAGAGAATAGAGAAGGCCGTGCATATGTTGAGGGCTAAAAAAAAAAAAAAACTCGCAGATGTGCAACCTGCACACTGCAGAGGTGCTTTTTTTAGTCTATTGAGAGGACTCTATACTGTATCGAACAACAAGAAAAAAAAAAAAAAAGATGTTCTGGTGATAGAGTATGGGGTGTACGCAAACGTACAAAAAGGTGATGGTGTTCCTTTAGGAGGGTTTATGGACGCACTTGGAGTGCTTTGTGGTGAATCCTACAAAATTGAGGACAAGTGCCGCAGCTCTTTCTCATCGCAGCTGTGTTGAGCCATCACGGTTGTTCACGGAAAAGGAGTAATGCGGACACAGATGGAGTAAAACAACCACCACCACAGACACACACGCACACAAAATGGAAAGAAAGAAACGAGAGACAAGTTTTTTGGGGTGTAGAGGTAATTAATCGAGAAAAAAAAAAAAAAGGACTTCTTACAAGTCAACTTCACTCACTGGGATAGACTTCGGCCTCTAAAGAGAGAGATCGAAATTGAATTAGCACTTCCTTCAGAAGGTTAAATTGGAAAGCCAACCGCTCAATGCACACGCAGTTGCCGCTTGTTCTTTTTTTTCTTTTCCTCTCTTTTTTTTTTCTCTCTATTGACCTCCAACGTCTTCGAGGAAAAAAAAAAATAGCGTAATACACCCAAGCACACACACATACACAAGGATAGATCAACAACAACAACAGAGTCTGTGAATTAGATTAATAGAATAAGAAGAGTGTTACTGAAGCCATGAGGTGGTGTTCTTTATTGCTGTTGGCACACCCGTACGACGGGGAAACACACGTTCCACAGTGTACACTCACTGAGCAAAGCAGTCTACGTTAGTTTCGATCGCTGGAGAAAAATAGGAAAAAAGGAGAAGACGCTTGCGAGAACGAAATTAACCGCGTCTTCGAAAGAGTGACGTCCATCTTACTCCGTTGAATGATGACTTGGAAAAAAAAAAAAGAAACGCGGCCAAGTGTAGCTGCCTCCCTCCCTCTTTCCTCCTATTTGTCGATTGCCTTTTCCTACATCAGTTCTTTCTCTTTGAGCGTGCGAATCAGAGAGCCATCGAGCATCATGCTTTTGCAAATGTCATACCCGCCCAGCAGCTCGCCATCCAAGTACACCTGCGGATAGGTCGGCCAGTCACTATACTTCTTCAACCCCTCGCAGATTTCGTCATCATCCAAGATGTTGAAGAAGCCGTACTTGATGCCCAGCTGATTCAAGAGGTCCACCAGCTGCACCGTGAAGCGGCAGCGCGGCTGCTCCGGTGTACCCGTGAGAAAGACCACGATGCGATCGTGCTCAATGATGTCTTTGATGTCCTTGGCCAAGTCTACCGGAACGTCGGCTGGGGCGTAGTACAAACGAGAGGTGTGCAACGATGCTGAGGAGGCGTAGAGTGCGGTGTAAGCGCAGGACGGTGGCCTGTGCAGCGCGCTTGCATCTGTGCGTCGTGGACACCGCAGAGGAAGCAGAGCAGTCCTCTGCGCGGAGCTGGCAGCACGTGAGCACAGCGCGCGAAGAAAGGTGGAGGAGCGCATGGATGCGTGGAAGCAAACAAGCAAAAGACTTCAACAGGAGAAAAAAAAAAAAAAGAGAGAGAGAATTAAGAAGTAAGCCGAATTTGGAGCGGACGAACTACAAATAATAATAAGAAAGTACAGGAGTACGTGTTCTAGTGGGAAAACAACTGTTCGTCGCCGCTTGCCTCGTATGGTTAGATGCACACCGCTAATTCAAACAGAGAAAAACCACTAATTTCTCCACACTAATCGCAACAGCAAAAATAAATAACTATGGTTGCTGTGGAAGCGTGTCATTCGCAAGATCTATATATATGTAAAGAAGGACTGCCACGGAGGAGGGATCCTTCCTTCTATATACACATATATACATGTACATCATCAATTTAGGCGTGTATGGAGACGCGAGATGGAGAAAAGGAGGGGAGGAGAAGAAAAAGTGGGTGAGGATGGAGAGGAAAGGCTGCAGAGTAAAGACGAAAAAGGGCAAATAATAATAATAATAGTACCCACTTCACGTTGAAAAACACAGACTATGTAAAGTGTGCAGCAGCTGCTACGTAATAACAATAACGTCAAGAATCAGCACCTCCAATTAAAAAAGGCAGACGTGTCGCGCGCTAAACCGGGGAGTGAGTTGTTAACGAGCCAGACGCAGTTACGTGCGAATTACTCACATTGCTCGCGCTTTGAATTCTGTGAGCAGCGAAAAGAGGGGGGGGGAAGGTGCTGTTGGCGCACAGACGCCATGCAGCTGCATACCTCGCATGGAGAGAAAAAGAGAATCCCCTCCTTTCGAACCTAATCACAGGTGCACAAGTAGGAGAGGACGTTGTCGCGGTAGCTCAACGCACGTACGTGACAAATCTCGCCCTTTTGCACAGACAGAGACGCAGGCGGAGACAACGCATGCACGATGGGCGTTGTCGTCATCCTTCCTACGCCCGTTTCCTCTGTCGCTGCTTCAGGAAGCGCCCCACAACCGCCTTCCAAAACAACACAGACACCAGCAGCGGAGAAGGCTGCCGCTGACTGTGTCGCGCTGAAAGGCCGCTCCTCCTCCTTCACTGGACTCCGCGTGCCCGGCAGGTAGGAGGCACAGAGAAGGGATGGCGCAGACACTGCTGTCGGCGTCGCAGAGCACAGCCACTCCGTCAAAACAGCAGAGGCGGTGTCGCCGTCGTCGTGGAGACAAAACACGTCTTCACCCTCTCGCATGCTGTGTTGCGCACCGGAACATGCGTCATCGCACCGCTGGACGCATGAACGTTGATGCGCGGTAAACAACGGAGCGGTGTTCCAAGGAATTCGTGGCGCCTCCACTGCCCACACCGGCACCGACGGCTTTCGGCAGTCATACAGCAGCCACCAGCTTTCCAGGTCCGCAGTTTTTGGCGGCTGCGCGGAGTAGCAGGGACGGGATACCGTAATCAAGTAGGAGTACCCGTTACCACTGGCTGACGCAGGCGCTGCAACGGAACAGCCCATCTGAGCTGCCAGGGCGGGCGGCGGGGCTTCCAGCACCGAAGTCACCGCCCAGCTGTTCTTCTTCTTTTGGTCACGAGAAGACAGTGCGAGAGGGGAAAAGGCGCTTCGCTGGTGCTTCATGTCGAGAGAAGCACTTGCGTCGTACGAGGGCAGCTCATTCGGCAGGTCGAAGAAGACTGTGGGCTTGACAGTGGTCGTGGTGAAGAGACCAACGTGCCGACGTGAGGCAGCGGCAAAGACACGTCCAGCCAGCAATCCAGCGTCTTGACGCACCTTTGCAAACGACGACAGTGATGATGAGAGGGGTGCGACGCGCGAGTGGACATTGAAAAGGCGCAGCCCACGCCTACACACTTGAGCCGTCGTGTGTCTGCTCTGAAGGGCGTTGGCGTGTGAGTGGAAATTGCTGTCGGCACCGTGCCCTACCGCAGCGTTGTTGCGACCTTGCTCTTTCTCCTCCTCCTCTTCTCCATCTTCCTCAGGCATTGTCAGGGGCACCATCCACGCACTTTCACGTTGCGCAGACGCCATCCACACACCATGCGTGGTCACGCGGGAGGAGGCGCGAGCTGCCCCGTCGTACTCGTTGTAGGGCCCCTCATCGCGACGCCGACAGATGAGGTGGGCATCGGTCATGGACGACGAAGCCGAGGTGAGCTGACAAGCGATAATGGTCTGCACTGCCTTGTACGCTGGAGTGCGCGACAAGGGTCGAGTCGCACAGGCTAAGTGGGACGTGCAGGTTTCCGTGCCGAACAGGCGGGCGTGGGCATCGTGAAGAAAGATAGTGGACTGTGACCACTCACCGGTGCTCTCCACCTCGCTGCTGTGCGACGCACGCACGAGGGAAACGGCAGACTGGTTATCACCCAGCGCCACAACCGCTCCCCGCATCCGATCCCTTTGCGGCTTGTCGTTGTCGCTGATGCCACTGCTGGTTTTGTGTGCGTTTGTCTGCTCCGCTGTTTCGTCTGCTCCGCTAGACACCCAGCAGGAGGCCGTGAGTCGTCGATGCGGCTGTGGGAGGACAACACCTGCGCCATTGCAGTTGCTGTTCTGTGCATGGTTGAAGAAGCCTTGAGCAGGCGAAAGGCGGAGTAGTCGGCACTCGTGACGGCCGCGCAGGAGGACGCTCGTGCGGTCAGGCGAGGGCTGCACCGCTGCCCAGCTGGACGACGGCTCCAACAGCGGCGACGGTAGCCGAAGCACCTGCGATGGGATACTCGTCGTACGACCTTCGTAGTACATGACGTAGACCCTCACTGTTTTTTTTTTTTTTTTGGAGTCTATGCGAGTGTGTTGTTTCCTTCGACACACCATCCGAAGTTACGATGACACGTGCAAATATGAAAAGAGAAAAATAAATAAGAGGAGAAAAAGGAAAAGGGAAGACGAAAACAGAACAACAACAACAAAAAAAAAAAAAAAAGACAAGAAAGGCGGCGTCCTGAGGTAACGTCATGGCATTTAGCAGAAGTCGCAGAGATGGGTAAACTACTGACGCATGTGTCAAAAAAGATGGACAGTGCACCAGTCAGCCTCTGAAACGCACAAGAAAAAAGACGACGAAGCGTTAAAGAAAAGCACGTTTTTTCTTTTTCCCCCCCCCCCTCTGGAGAGCACAGCACTGTTCACCACGGGGCACAACGACAACAACAACAAACAAACAAACAAAAAACAATAAAGCACTATTGTTATAAATCACACCGCCGTGGCTGCCTCACTTGTGTGCAACACCGCCGGAAGTCGGTAGGCCCACAAACACTTTAAAGCCATCGTAGGCCACCCACTGCAGCGCCGTGAGCATGCTCACCATCAGCAGACGCGGCGCCAGACCCTTCCACACCCCACGCCAGCCTAAATCGCGCACCACGGCGAGGATGTCGCGTGAGCCACCCGGGTGACCGCCTATGCCGCTATTGCGTGCCGCTGCAATCGTCGACGCTAGCAGCGGCGCACCAGTAGCACCGCCACCAGATCCGGGTTCCCCATTGCTACCCTTTTGATTCAACTTCGAGAGGACTGTATCCGCTGGGTGCGAGACCAGCCCGCAGAGCACGCCAGCCAGCATGCCGGCCAGCAGGCTCACTACCAGCTTCCCTAACGTACTCGCATGCGTGAGATCCAGCAGGCCCATTGCAGCAAACAGAGAGGACAGGTTTACGACGATGACCTCGAAGGAAGCGAACTTCATCATTGTGTAAGGCACCTGCCGGCACCACAGTGGGACGAGACCCTTGTAGAAGCCGTGCAGCCCCTCTAACTCCCACATCCGCGGCAAGGCCTTACGCAGGCTGGTCGAGCAGGTCAGGGAGGTCTGCATGCGAATTTTGACCGCCTCCCACGGAGCCAGGCCGACGTCCGCCACGACCTCCGCCAGCGAACTGGACAGCAGGAACATCAATAGCTGGAAAACGGCCGAGTTGTAGACGGAGCTGCTCGGTGCGGTGGCGAGGGCTTCCGGGTCGCGCGAGGGAGGCGCGGCGTTCTGCCGCTCCAGCGGACCAATCAGCAAGACATACTTGAACACCTCGTAGAGAGAGAACTTCAGCGCGCCCTGGATGCAGTAGCCCAACGCGGTGGGCACCCACCCACGAAAGAACAGCGGCAGTGCCCGCAGCACCGACGCATCCGCCTCCGCCCAGTAAAGCTGCGCGAAGCCCTCCCTGAAGCTACGGTACTCGCCGACCTGCACGCGGCACTTCACCAAGTCGATCGGCGTCACCATTATGTGCACCGTCCCGGCTACAACGCCGCCCAGCAGGCAGTAGATGAAGTACTGGAAGGTGTAGGGGATCACTTTGCCCGTCTTCGGGTCGATGCTGCGGTCCGCTGTAGTTCGCCACACGCACCAGACACAGAACAGCGCTGCCGCAGCGGCGGCCGCGGCAGCCATGAGGAGGTGCCGGAAGCAGATCTTATCACGGGTGCGCATCATGGGTGTGATGATGGGCTGCGAGACAGAACAGAAAGGCAGCCCACTGCTGGACGTCACCGCTGCCAGCGTATCTGGCACTATCTCGTTAGAGGAGACGGGCGGGGGCGAGGGGCTAGAGCTGTGCCTGCTGCTGTCACCTTCCTGCGGCTCCTTGTCCGCCGCGACGAGACCTGATGGACCTAAAGGGCCCATGGCACTGCGGCCATGCAGCGGCACCACGGTGGAAGACTGCGCGCTGGGAAGCATGACCGCTGGAAAAGTGGGGCAGAGGTGGCCTGTTTTGCTGTTGTTGTTGAGTGAAGACGGATGTATGCGATTCCGTATGTGATACTCTTTTCTTCTCTTTATACGACAAGTGAGAGAGAGAGTCGTGACAAAAAAAAAAAAAGGTATAACGACAGAGGCGGTGAGGATTCAATGACGAATAATAACAATAACAATAACAAAAAAAAAAAAAAAAGGAGGACACAAAAAAAAAAAAAGGAGGACACAAAAAAAAAAAAAAGGAGGACACAAAAAAAAAATTGAAAGAAAAAGAAAAGAGAGGAGTAAGCCCAATATACACACAATTTCAACGAAGAAAAAAAGGGGGAAAAAAGAAAAAAATCAGTTATGCAATGCAATCAAGAAGAAGATGAAAGAAAGATATCAATAATAATAATCATAATAAGAGGAATGCTAAAGATGCTTCTTCGTTCTTTTTTTTTTTTTTGGGTGTGTGTAGTTGACTAGTAACCGACGATAACCCTTTGATTACAAAAAAAAAAAAATGGAAAGGGATGATAGTGGTACGCTTTGCAGCAATGCTAGCAAATCACGTCCCTGCAGTTGCCTCACTAAAAGAGCAGAGGATAGAGGAAATACGACAGCAACGACTACAGTGGTATTACAGGTAAAAAAAAAAAAAAATGCGAGCCCGTCAGGTAATTTGGAGATGAAGAGGAGTTAACAAATAAAATGAGATCAAAAAAAAAAAAAAACTCATAAGAACTTTTTTTTACTGCTTGGCAGCTTCATCTTTTTCTCTTTTTTTTTTTTTTCTTCTGTTGTTGTTGTCTGGCGTTCTTATTCGCTGGTCAACAGCACTATGATGTTGAGATCAGCTCGCCATCTTGTCCGTATATCAGCCTCCTAAAACTCTGATGAGCTGCTTCTTTAAGCTCCTTTTTTTTTTTTCTTTCTCTCACAGAACAGTGAGCTAGCAGATACAAAAGATGGTTAAAAAAAAAAAAGAACGAAAGTAGTGAGTCGCAGCAAGGTTCTTTTCCTTCACCTTCATCGGCTGGCCAGTACACGCACCACAGCCCCATCGCCGGCCACCTCGTAAAGAGCGGCGTGCCACTCATACACTGCACGCAGTCCCGCCGCTCCTTCTTTCGGTGGTCCTGCATAGGGTGCGGCTGCCATGCATGCATAGAGCACTCTCATCAGCGCATCCTGGTGCTCCACAGCCAAGCCACGTAGCAGTTCAAGCCGCCGTTGCCTCGCAGCACGCGAAGGCGCCGTACCTGTGGTGCCTTCCACAGCTGCCCTCACAGCAGGCCTCGCAGCAGGCGTCCCTCTGCACAGCAAGGATTCATCCTCGTTTTTTCTGTCTACGTCATACAGCAGCTGGGACACGCGTTGAGTGTCGGACTGCTGCAGTGAGCAGAATGGAACGGCAGCAAGTCGCTCGAGTTCAGCACGGAGCGCTACAGCCTCACCTGGAATGGAGAGTGAGGCGTCGTCACACATGTGGTGTGCGTCTGCGTGTCTGTGTGTGTGTATGTGTGTGTTTGTGTATAGGCCGGTGTACTACGTCAGTTAACCTCAGCAAAGAAAAAAAAAAAAGCTCAATGGGATAAAGATGTAGAGTGTTTTTCTTTCTTCCTCTTTTTTAAGGAGACGATGTGTCGTGAACGCCGCGGCGGTGAAGTCACAGAGTTCGAAATATTGACACAGGGAGTGCCAACGACAACATCGGAAAAAAAAAACCTCTCTCTCTCTCTATATATATACATATATATGAAGCCGCTCCGTTTTACGCCTCCAGTGCGACGAATACAGGGTTTTTTTATCATCGCAGTTCTACCCAGCTGGCTCTTTTCCTTCGGAAAAACAGCATATGCTGCTGAGCCGCGATGTAGCAGTAGGAAAAACAAACACATACACACAAAGATGCGTTTGAAAACAGCCTAGTTTTCCCTGAGCTGCCAGTCGTCTACGACTCATACAAAACAGCAAGAGAAGTCCTCTTTTTTGTTTTTGTTGTTGTTGTTGTGTTGTTGTTGTTCTCTCTCTCATGTTAAACACTCATCCCACGCAACACGTTTTCATGCAACGATAAAAAAGGCATAACCAACAAGAAGGAAAAAAAAAAAACGCGCTTGAGCATGTTGCAGAATATGTAAACGAACCCCTATATTGAAAGTGAAACAGCAATAATATAGCAAGAGAGAAAAACAGACTGCTTGCTCCAGTGCTTTCGTGAAGACTGAAAAACGATTTAAGAAATGCAGCTGGCTCTTTCTTTTTCTCCTCTCCCCCCCCCCGTCTGTTTCTTTTCTTTCGTTTCCATATTTTACATCTCGTCGTTTCTCTCTTTCCCGCGTACCGCCCCTCCACTGCACTCATAGTCATACTCCGGGTCGTTGGAAAAAAAAAAAACACTTCTCCCTGAAGCAGACGACACGTAAACACGTAGCCAAACAACAACGAAAAAGAAGATAATGACCGTCGTGCTTTCATGCAGCGTAGGCTCTTGTGTGCTTTTTTCTTTTTTCCTTCTTCTTCTTTCACGTGTTTCTGTTTTGTTTTTATGCTTTTTCCCCTCTTCTCTCTAATGCTCCCTTTGCCGCTATAGACATGCAGGGAAGACATAAAAAAAAAGTGGTGTTGTCTGATTACTTGGACTTCTTTACCACCTCCTCCGCGGCCTTTGCGAGCACCTTGCGGCGTTGCGCCAGCATGTAGGTGTACATGACGTAGCTGCCGTAGGGGTAGATGCCGAGCAGGATGAACCACACGCAGTTGTACCATGAGAAGGTGAAGTTCATCTTATTCGGCAACTCCACCGTCCACGGCTTGTGCTCTTTGATCCAGGGCAGCGACTTGTAGAGGCAGCCGATCTCGCCCGTAATGCCGACCGGGTAGAGGACCATGAAGGCGGAGTAGCGCAGCCACGTCAGCGGGGCCAGCTTCACGTTCAGCAGGTTCGCGCCGTAGAAGGAGTAGCGGACGATCTCGCTCAGGCACCACGCGACGACCATCTGCAAGAAGATCGGACTCTTCGTGGCCTCGGTGTCGCCGATGCGGAGGGAGCCGTAAAGGACGAGAAGCCGCGACGTCACCTGCAGAAAGGTCGTGCTGACCGGACTGCGGACGATACCAAAGGCAGCGTGGGCGATCTCTGCCACCGCCCCTGTCTGAAAGATGCACAGCAGCGCGGCGATATCTGGGTAGACGGTGGAGACGCTCCCGCCCTCAGCCACGTGCTTGAACACCTTTAGCAGGATTGTGCTCCAGCCAGCGCACATGCCCGCGTTGTAGGCCAGCAGATACATGCTCTTGAAGTTCATGGTGATGGTGTTGGAATGCGTGAGTTTGTACCTTAAAGGGTGATAAAGAGAGTTACAAAGTAGTAATGGGGATGTATAGAAGGCGGAAAAAAAGTGTGTGTTTTGACTCGATAAAACTGAAAAGGCGATGAAGCTGTGTGATGAATCGCGTTGATCATCCATGCGTTCAATAATGATGATAATAGTAACAATAATAATGAGGTGATAGCAAAGTTGGAACAGAGAAGAGGCAGAGTAGGGTTGAAAGGGGAAAAAAAAAAGAGAAAAGAGCCAGGAGCACAAAGTGCTTGAAGAAAAGGCTGTCGACACCAAAAAAAAAAAACCCTTGCAGGTCAAGCTCAGCCTCGGACAGCACTTAATCATCTTAACCAGTGATAGAAGAACGCTCAAGTCTGGGTGTTTTTCTTTCTTTCTCTCTCTCTCTTAAACTAAGCTCCAAATAACCTCTGCCTTTTTTAAATACATATTGTTGTCATTCTAAAAAAGGACGAGGGAAAAAAGCAAGAGCACCTTTACTTGAAGCGACGCTTCTTCTTGGAACTGCCGCCGCCCAAGTCCACGCCCATCATATCCCCCATCAGCGACTGCCAGTCGTTCGCCTCCTTCGCGATCTTCTCGGCGGCGTTTTGCCGCTGCTGCGCCACCCGCTGCCGCTTCAGCTGCGTCAGCTCCGCCCGCCGCTCCGCCTTTTCTTCATCGGTCTTCGGCCGTCGCCGCAGCTGGGCGTAGAACTTGCCGGTACGGACGTGCGAGAGCGGCACAGCGATCGTTTCTGCTGGGGCTGCCGAGGCTGAATTGCTTTCCCTGTCCGCCTCCGCTTCCTCCCACGTCCCCTTCTCCCCTACTGGCACTTTCACAAAAACCATGCCATCGAGTGTCAGTCGGTCCACCGTGCCCACAACGTAGCGACCGGTGCGGGGGTGAATGACGTGGCAGCTCGCCCCGCCCTGCAACGCCTCCGTCGCTGTCGGCGACGGCTGCCACGGCCGCAGGGCCTCGCTGTAGACGACCTCTTCGACGTTGTATCCGAGAATCCAGGCCTTGTACTGCACGCGATCGACTTCATTTTCGGGAGCGACAACGCCGGTGATCACGCAGGGATACCAGTCACGCTCGTCAAAGAGTAACTCATACGGGGCAGCTGTCGCGCTACCTGGACCACTTGTGGCCGTACTGTTGCCTGAGGTAGAAGACGTAATTGTCGAGGGCGTTGGAGAGGGATAGAGAATTACCGTTTCCAGCTGGCCGGTCACGGCAGACTTCGTCACCTTCTTCACCAGTCCAGGTGTGACCTGGATGTTCTCCTCCTCGTTCAGTAGCTTTGCCAAGGTGCGTAACTGTGTCTCCACCTCTTCGATGAGGGCGAGCTGCTCCGCGTCGTCGTCCGCGTTCTCACCCGTGCTGTCGGGGTCGTGCGAGGCTAAAATGCTCTCAAGGCCCTCAACCAGTTCGCGGTAGCTCGCCACGCGCTCTTCGCGGCTCATGAGTCGCACATCGTCTTCAGCGGCATCGCTCATTATTGCCAAAGAACAGTCTTCTTCTTTATTTCTTTTCTGTTTCTTCTTTTAGGCACAAAGCCAAGGCAATGTAGGATGCGGGAACACTCGAAAGAAGGTGGGAAATGGCAGTGCCACGCTGACAGCAGGCCACTAATTGTGTGTATATGCGTGTGCGTCTATGTGTTTTAAGAGAAGAAAGCTCCGTTGATTGTTGTTGGCGTCGATGAAAAAGCGTTAAGGACGACGAAAACAACAGGCACATGACACACACACACACACACACACATGCAAAAAAAAAAAAAAAGATATATTGAATCGGATGCGAGTGTAAACGTGATGCACTTTTTTTTGTGTTGTTGTTATGTCCGCTCTACGAATCACTTAAGAAGCAGTTGGAATTGAAAAAGAAAAAAGAAACTGCGTATCTTCGGAGCGGTGTGATAGTATTCACACGTGAGCCAAAAAAAAAAAAAACAACAACAACAACAACAACCATAATAATAATAAATGACCATCTACGTCGGGTTGTTTTGAGTTTTTAGACGAAAGTTGTTTCAACACTGTCTTTCTTTATTTCGTTTTTTTTTTTTATAAATTACCTCTTCTTGTTCTCTTCTCTAAAGAAACATGTATTTCACTGGAAGGAAAGCCAACTTGAGTTGCAGTTCGCAGTTTCAGTGAAAAGCCGTCTAGTAAACATCGCTGCCGTGTCTTTCACAGCCATCTAAAAAAAAAAAAAAAGCAATAATAATGTACATGCATACTGTGGAGAAGCGTATGGATTTTCTTTTTTCTCATAAGCACAGAAGCAGGTAATAATCGCTGGCTCAATTGCCATCAGAAGCCGCATCCTCGCCCTCTCCCTGCTGCTTCTCGCCATCCCCGTCGTCGTCCCCTTCATTCGTGGCTCGCCCCTCTTCTTCGTCTTTTTCCCACTCTTCCGCCTCACGCTGTGCATTCGCCTGTAGGGCACGTCGCGCCACGGCGATTTGCCGCCGTCGCACATAGCGCTGCTGCCGCCGCTGCATCCGTTGTTCCAGTGCCACGTAAAAGGCCTCGCGATCGGCCTGGTTTGCCGCCCGTGCGGCGAGAGCAGCGTCGAGGACATGCAGCGTCGCGTAGGATTCATTTGCCTCTGCCATGCTGCCCGGCGTCAGCTGCGCCAACACCCTCATCGCAGTCGTATCTTTCATCGAGTCACTCGCGGCATGCTCACCCTTTGCGGGAGTACTACGTGTGGTGGTGCTGTCCACGAAGATCAGTCCGGCCAACTCGTCTGCGCCGTGCTCAACTAAGAACTTCACCATGGCGTGTGCGCGACCCAGCACGGCCCAGTGCAGTGGCGTGCCTGCGTAGCGGCTGCGCTTGCTCGGCTGCCATCGCACCTGCAGTGGCGTTGCTGTGGCGCTCGACTCCACCTCCTCACCCGGTGCCCATGCCGACGAAGACGGCACCGCCTTCTCCCGACAGGAGAACAGGATGCCATACGGAGTAAGATCCACTGGAGGTGTCGTACTCACCTGCACAAAGCCGTGCTGCTGCAGCCGCTGCGCGACGCTCTCGCGGTGTCGCTGCTCCGCCAGCATGCAGCGGTAAATGAGAAGGTCGTGCTGCTGCGCCTGCCGATCCGCTTCCGCCGCCTCTTCCTCCTCCTCGTCCAGCAATTCACTATCGTTGTTCTCATCGTCGGCCGGCTCCAACGCGTACGCCTGCGTCACCCGCTGCAGCTCAGGGTGCGCCATCAACGCCGTCATTTCCTCCTCGCTGATCAGCTCCGTCAACTCTTCCGCTTCCTCCTCGCTGAGGATGGTGTCGGCCTCGTGCGACGAGACATTTGCTCGCCGTGACGACGGTCCATCGTCGCTCACGGCGGCGCCATCGGCCATCAGGTCCGCGTCGATACCCTCGCGGACGGCAGGACTTGTGTTGATGTGGCACGGCGGCTGCCAACGGCCGGTGTAGACGCCCGCGGCCACGACGAGCTGCCGCACCCGCTCCAAGTCGTCGTAGAAGGCCGCCGTGCAGATGTCGCGTGGACGAGTGCTCATGAATACAACTTTGTTGACGTGGATGCTGTCTTTTTTTTTTTTTTTTGGCTCTCAGCGCCTTCCTTTTTTTTTTTGTTCTCTTCTTCGATATATTAGAGAAAAACGCACAGAACGCGTCGTTGCTTGTGCCGAGTTGTGTGTTGTGTGAAAGGGTCGCCGAGTCAGTGAACGCAGGGGGTCAAAGAGAAAGAAAAAAAAAAAGAGAAGATAGATTGCACGAATAGTAACCTATAAAAAGGGCTTTTATTATCTTAATCAGAACGTATTAAGGAAAGCGGTCATCTAGACATTGCATCTTCCCTCACCGAATAGTCCAAGGATGCTGCCGACCGAAGCACGCCCAGGAGTCACACACACACGCACGCACACTAAAAAAAAAAAAAAGCAGAGCAACGTGAAATCCAGATGCGCCATGGGCAACAGAGAGAGAAAGAAAAAGAGAAAAAAAGACAGCACTTTAGGGGAGGGGCGGGGGAAAAGAACGAAAGAGCTAGCATTTATATGTGTTTCACTTTTTTTTTTTTTCGCCTTCTGTGAACTATATACACCAACCATCCAATAATAACAACAGTCGCCTCACTTTCAACAACAAGCACGCAAAGGAGAGCGAAGAAGAAGGGAGGACGAACACCGCGCAGCGGCGATGAGGCTGTGAAACGCGACGTTTACCGTTCTTCTTTTCTCTTCTTGGTTCTTATTGACGGGAGTTACGCAGGTGGAGCTGCACGTCGTGCCCGCATCGCGCGCTTCATCGACTCCTGCGTCGACAAGTCCTGTGCCAAGGCTAGACGTTTCTCCATCAGCTCCTGATACCGTGGGTCGTCTTCCAGCGTGTTGGCTTGATATGGGTTCGCTACGGTGCTGTAGTTGAGCATCAGCACAATTTTGAAGATGAGACCACCGAACAAGAACGCGCAGAAGATGTACGCGTTACGGCGAGCCGCGTGAAAGCCGACGGCCTCCTCGTAGGCCGTGAAAGGACGGTAATACGCACGCGGCATGACACGCAAAAAAAAAAAAGGAAATATAGAGAGAAGAAAAAAAAAAAAAATACGTGTATGCTTCCGACTCTCCGAGGCAGAGAGTCGAATTCTCGTGAGAAGAGCAGCGGCCCTTTTTCAGTGGGTTTTGTCCTCTGATAAGAAGAGTAAAAGATGATACGTCGTGTGTGTGTGTGTGTGTGTGTGTGAGAAAGAGAGAAAACAAACAACGAAACAAGAAGAGCAACTAAAACAGCGAGAAAGCGTCCATCCGTTTCCTTTTTGGACCAGCTACACGTCGTTGCATGCCACATCGCAGCCCAGAACATGCTCAACACTCTCCCAGCCGCACCATCACCAACGTATTCGTGAAGGACTGACGTAAACACAGCAACAACAACAACAAAAAAAGAGCCTCCCGTCTCCGAGAAAACTGCGTCTTTTCTTATAATTATCAACTTGGTTTATTTCCATGAGCAGCAAATGAGGCAACGAACTTCGCGGTGTCTTTCAGAGAGAGCCACCATCATTCCGCGCCGTCTTACGCTGGCTCACTCTCTTCTTTCGTTTGTGCTTTCTTCTCTTTTTTTTTTTTTTCTCTCTACTAGGGGTCCCTAGCGTTCTCTACACAGCTGAGCTTTGGGACGCTTACTCTTCCAAGTAATTAAGAAACTACAGAAATAGAAAGGTAAGTAAAAGAACAAAATGGGAAGGAAAAAAGAAAAAGAACAAATAAATAATAGTAGTAAAACATGTATAGAGTTAGTTTGTGCTTTTGAGTCATGAGAAGGTCACTATCTGAGGTCATACACACACACACACACATACGCATATACGCATAAAGAGAGAAAGTACAATGACGGAGATGAACACGTTTCATTTATGCAAAGATGGAATGCCTCTGCCCGCCCATCCGGATAGCGGGGGTACGGTTCATGAAAAAAAAAAAAAAAAACGACGTAGCACTCGACAAACCATCGATAAACGTGTTAAAAATGCATAAGTCAAAGGGAGAAAAAAAAAAAAAGAAGAGGGGTACTACTTTTCCATTGAGAAAAAAAAAAAAAGACCAGCCGAAAGAACAAGTCCAACACTATCCAAAAATGAAACCAAAAACTACAGATGTTGAACAACAGCAAAAAAAAAAAAGTGGAAAAAAGAAACAAGTGAGAAGGGAGGTGTGAACAGGGCACGTTTTTTTTTTTCCCCTTCATCACACACGCACACACACATGCCCACTGTTGCCCCTTTATCACTACCGCCTTCTTCCCTCCGTGCCATGGCGGAGGCGGGGGGTATCTAATTCGGGGATTCGCTGCGGCGCCACGTCTGTTTGAGCCGCTCGCTCTGCCGCACCTCGTGCACCTTCGTGTCGAAGAAGTACGGCTTGTCCTCGAACTTCTCATCCGTCGTCATCACCCACAGCGGCACCTCGTACTCGGGGCCGTCGTCCTCCTTGCACAGCCGCATGCGGGTCACCTGCCCAGGCCGGCAGTGCTTCGCCACCAGCTCCCGCACCTCGTCAATGCTCGTTGCCGGCTCGTTGTTGATCGACACCAACCTGTGGTCGATGTCCACGCCTGTTTGGTCAGCTGGTCCGCCCACAAAGACGCCGTCCACCACCAACGCACCCGCCACGATGTTGTCGGCCAGCGAGAAGCCGATGAAGGGTCGCGCCTTCGAGGCAGCCGTGGGCACCGCCGTCGTCGCCTTCATGCGGTCTTGGTATTCCTTGCCGTAGCACGGCGCCGCCACACGCAGGTCAGCTGCCGCGTCGCTCGTGATGGAGCCTTCCCGGTCGTCGCTCGACGGCAGCTTGTCCAACGGCTTCGGCGCGACGTCCTCACCGCTGCCGCCGCTCGGTTTGGCGCTATCCGAGGTGCTCCTGAAGTACCTATACAGGGACCACAGACCGAGAGCGAGCAGCACCATGACGCCGACTTTTTTCTCACGAGAGGACTCGCGCCATGTTGCGACGACGGAGTACGCTGGTGAGGCGGTGGCGGCCCCTTTCGCGACGGCTGCGGCAGGGGGAACGGACATTGGACAGAAGAAGAAGAAGAAGAGTTGGTAGGAAAAAAAAAAAAAGAAAGAAAGAAACGACTGAATGGCAGGTGCGTGCGATGGATGCTGCTGCTGTTACGTTCGAGCAATGCTGCTCTGTTTATGTGCTGATGTGAACTCTTTTTTCTTTCTCTTTTTTTTTTTTCTCCCTGAGGTTCAATGGTGGCTGTGAAACAGAAAAGGAGCTACAATAGTTGAAACCTTGTTAATTGAGACAACGAGCTGAACGTTACGACAACCAGGATCACTCACTCTCTTCTGCTGATTTGATGTGAAGACACACACTCGTGGACTGCTTTCGATGAAACAGCTGCAGACGTCAGCGGAATAGGAATCCTAATGCAACACCGTGTGTTCGACAGATCATAGCAAGACGAAGAGAGAGAGAGAAAAGAGTGTCAAGTACAAGGTTACCAAGAAAGAAGAGCAAGCAGCGTCCGACAGTTATTTTTCGTCAAGTGAAGAACTCTAAAAAAAAAAAAATAAAGGTGTTTGCTGTGCTTACACACATATACACACACACTCATCCGCCAAGGCTCTGTAAAGCACTCATTTACTACACGTTTTTCTTTTTCCTCTCTGCTACTAAATCCGCTGTCGCTGCTAGTTCGTATGAGTCGAGAGAGAGAAGCCAAACGACCAGAGAGAGAGAAAGACAAAGGTGCACAGCTTTATAGAGTTAGAGGAAGAGTCCAAAACCGCAGCAGTTCAGATACAGTGCAACAGGTAAAAAAAAAAAAAACTCCAATTACCAAAAAGAGAAATACAACAGACAATAAACCAAAGGCAAGTAAGAGGCAGCTGTGGATTACGCCGTTTCTCGTTAATTCGCTTCTTCCTGCAAAACAACAAAAACGAAGTGAATGAACCCTGAAGATTGACTTTTTTTTTTTCCAACAAGGTCGTCCTCACGAAACGACATGGAGAAAAAAAAAGTGGAGAAAAAAAAAGTGGAGGGGGGTGGGTGAGGAGCGACGGAGAAGACATCATCAAGGAACAACGCGCAAGACGAGTTGCATTCACGACTGCTAAACGCCGACATCGCCTTCACACAAAGGAAGCGAAGCAACAGCAGAATATCAAAGAGGCAAAGACCAAAAAAAAAAAAAAGCCAGAAGAGCCAAGCTGAAGAAAAAGGAAACGCATCAACAACAACAACAAAAAAAAAAAAGACTAATTCTGCAGCATGCGATTCCGCGGAGTGTACCCGCGCGGCTCCGGCGACAGCCCGTTCGTGCCCGCCACCGTCGCTGCAAGCTTCAAATCATCGTCAGGGCTGGTGCTGATTTCATCGCTGTCGTTCTGCTGCTGCAGCGAGCCTCGCTTCGAATTCCACAGCGCCCGCATCGTGGGCCGGTTCGGCGTCACCGAAAACGCTGAACCGGGCGACGGCTGCAACGCGGTGGGCGGCAGCGGCGATGTCGCACGCGAACGCGAGGCACGCGGCGTGTTCGTGGCGGACATTGCCGGCGACAGTAAAACGTCCATCGACTCCACAATACGCTTCTTGCGCGGGCTTTCCAACCGATCATGCTGGTGGACATCGAAGAAGAAGGGCTTGTCGCTGTGCTGCGGGTCTGCCGTCATGATCCACAGCGCCACGCTGTACTGCTGATTCATCGGCGTTACCAGGGTAAAAGGGGCAACGCGGCCGCAGCGACACCGCGAGTCGACGACTCGGCGTGCCTCAGCGATCGTATTCACATCCACTGCACAGACTCGCAGGAGGATGTCGCCGATTCGGATGCCAGTTTGGTAGGCTGGCCCGTCCTTGTACAGGCCGTCCACAACCAGCACCCCACGCTTCACATCCTCGGCAAGCGAGAAGCCGATGAAGGGTCGCGGAGGGGGGACGTTCACATCCGGCTGAGCCTTTGCCATCATTCGCGCGCGATACTCCGCGTTGTAGCTGACGGTAGCATCAAGCAAGTCCTTCTCGGCAGCCTCCAACGCTGCCTCTGCAGCGCGGTAGTCGTTTACCTCCGCCTCCTCAAGTGACACCCGGGCTTCGTGCTCGGCGGATTGCAGTAGCGACCGGCCTGCCGCCTCCTCCACGTCCGTGAGATGCCGCATTTCCTTTTCCACCCGCTCCATCGCCTCCGAGTACCGGCGCCGCTCTGCCCCAGCCACCAAAGCCGCACAGCACTCATCCAGCGAGTGCCGCAGTGCAGCACGCTCTTCCACCTCCAAGCATTCAATCTGCCTCCGAGGGTGCCGTTCACGCAGCATCGCACGGCGTTGACCGTCACAAGCCTTGACGCGCGCGGCCTCCTCAGCAGCAGCGATGCGTGCGGCTTCCTCGGCAGCCTCCTGCTCCATCTTGACGCGCGCGGCCTCCTCGGCAGCCTCCTGCTCCGCCTTTACGCGCGCGGCCTCCTCGGCAGCAGCGATGCGTGCGGCCTCCTCGGCAGCCTCCTGCTCCATCTTGACGCGCGCGGCCTCCTCGGCAGCCTCCTGCTCCGCCTTTACGCGCGCGGCCTCCTCGGCAGCCTCCTGCTCCGCCTTTACGCGCGCGGCCTCCTCGGCAGCCTCCTGCTCCATCTTGATGCGTGCGGCCTCCTCGGCAGCCTCCTGCTCCATCTTGATGCGTGCGGCCTCCTCGGCAGCCTCCTGCTCCATCTTGACGCGCGCGGCCTCCTCGGCAGCAGCGATGCGTGCGGCTTCCTCGGCAGCCTCCTGCTCCATCTTGACGCGCGCGGCCTCCTCGGCAGCCTCCTGCTCCGCCTTTACGCGCGCGGCCTCCTCAGCAGCAGCGATGCGTGCGGCCTCCTCGGCAGCCTCCTGCTCCATCTTGACGCGCGCGGCCTCCTCGGCAGCAGCGATGCGTGCGGCTTCCTCGGCAGCCTCCTGCTCCGTCTTCATGCGTGCGGCCTCCTCGGCAGCCTCCTGCTCCGCCTTTACGCGCGCGGCCTCCTCAGCAGCAGCGATGCGTGCGGCCTCCTCGGCAGCCTCCTGCTCCATCTTGATGCGTGCGGCCTCCTCAGCAGCAGCGATGCGTGCGGCCTCCTCGGCAGCCTCCTGCTCCATCTTGACGCGCGCGGCCTCCTCGGCAGCCTCCTGCTCCGCCTTTACGCGCGCGGCCTCCTCGGCAGCCTCCTGCTCCATCTTGATGCGTGCGGCCTCCTCGGCAGCCTCCTGCTCCATCTTGACGCGCGCGGCCTCCTCGGCAGCCTCCTGCTCCGCCTTTACGCGCGCGGCCTCCTCAGCAGCAGCGATGCGTGCGGCTTCCTCGGCAGCCTCCTGCTCCATCTTGACGCGCGCGGCCTCCTCGGCAGCCTCCTGCTCCGCCTTTACGCGCGCGGCCTCCTCAGCAGCAGCGATGCGTGCGGCCTCCTCGGCAGCCTCCTGCTCCATCTTGACGCGCGCGGCCTCCTCGGCAGCCTCCTGCTCCGCCTTTACGCGCGCGGCCTCCTCAGCAGCAGCGATGCGTGCGGCTTCCTCGGCAGCCTCCTGCTCCATCTTGACGCGCGCGGCCTCCTCGGCAGCCTCCTGCTCCGCCTTTACGCGCGCGGCCTCCTCAGCAGCAGCGATGCGTGCGGCCTCCTCGGCAGCCTCCTGCTCCATCTTGACGCGCGCGGCCTCCTCAGCAGCAGCGATGCGTGCGGCCTCCTCGGCAGCCTCCTGCTCCATCTTGACGCGCGCGGCCTCCTCGGCAGCCTCCTGCTCCGCCTTTACGCGCGCGGCCTCCTCAGCAGCAGCGATGCGTGCGGCCTCCTCGGCAGCCTCCTGCTCCGCCTTTACGCGCGCGGCCTCCTCAGCAGCAGCGATGCGTGCGGCCTCCTCGGCAGCCTCCTGCTCCATCTTGATGCGTGCGGCCTCCTCGGCAGCCTCCTGCTCCGCCTTTACGCGCGCGGCCTCCTCAGCAGCAGCGATGCGTGCGGCCTCCTCGGCAGCCTCCTGCTCCATCTTGATGCGTGCGGCCTCCTCAGCAGCAGCGATGCGTGCGGCCTCCTCGGCAGCCTCCTGCTCCATCTTGACGCGCGCGGCCTCCTCGGCAGCCTCCTGCTCCGCCTTTACGCGCGCGGCCTCCTCAGCAGCAGCGATGCGTGCGGCCTCCTCGGCAGCCTCCTGCTCCATCTTCATGCGTGCGGCCTCCTCGGCAGCCTCCTGTTCCGCCTTTACGCGCGCGGCCTCCTCAGCAGCAGCGATGCGTGCGGCCTCCTCGGCAGCCTCCTGCTCCATCTTGATGCGTGCGGCCTCCTCAGCAGCAGCGATGCGTGCGGCCTCCTCGGCAGCCTCCTGCTCCATCTTGATGCGTGCGGCCTCCTCGGCAGCCTCCTGCTCCGCCTTTACGCGCGCGGCCTCCTCAGCAGCAGCGATGCGTGCGGCCTCCTCGGCAGCCTCCTGCTCCATCTTGATGCGTGCGGCCTCCTCAGCAGCAGCGATGCGTGCGGCCTCCTCGGCAGCCTCCTGCTCCATCTTGACGCGCGCGGCCTCCTCGGCAGCCTCCTGCTCCATCTTGATGCGCGCGGCCTCCTCGGCAGCCTCCTGCTCCATCTTGATGCGTGCGGCCTCCTCAGCAGCAGCGATGCGTGCGGCCTCCTCGGCAGCCTCCTGCTCCATCTTGACGCGCGCGGCCTCCTCGGCAGCCTCCTGTTCCGCCTTTACGCGCGCGGCCTCCTCAGCAGCAGCGATGCGTGCGGCCTCCTCGGCAGCCTCCTGCTCCATCTTGATGCGTGCGGCCTCCTCAGCAGCAGCGATGCGTGCGGCCTCCTCGGCAGCCTCCTGCTCCATCTTGATGCGTGCGGCCTCCTCGGCAGCCTCCTGCTCCGCCTTTACGCGCGCGGCCTCCTCAGCAGCAGCGATGCGTGCGGCCTGCTCGGCAGCCTCCTGCTCCATCTTGATGCGTGCGGCCTCCTCAGCAGCCTCCTGCTCCATCTTCATGCGTGCGGCCTCCTCGGCAGCCTCCTGCTCCGCCTTTACGCGCGCGGCCTCCTCAGCAGCAGCGATGCGTGCGGCCTCCTCGGCAGCCTCCTGCTCCATCTTGACGCGCGCGGCCTCCTCGGCAGCCTCCTGCTCCGCCTTTACGCGCGCGGCCTCCTCAGCAGCAGCGATGCGTGCGGCCTCCTCGGCAGCCTCCTGCTCCATCTTGATGCGTGCGGCCTCCTCAGCAGCAGCGATGCGTGCGGCCTCCTCGGCAGCCTCCTGCTCCATCTTGATGCGTGCGGCCTCCTCGGCAGCCTCCTGCTCCGCCTTTACGCGCGCGGCCTCCTCAGCAGCAGCGATGCGTGCGGCCTGCTCGGCAGCCTCCTGCTCCATCTTGATGCGTGCGGCCTCCTCAGCAGCCTCCTGCTCCATCTTCATGCGTGCGGCCTCCTCGGCAGCCTCCTGCTCCATCTTGATGCGTGCGGCCTCCTCAGCAGCAGCGATGCGTGCGGCCTCCTCGGCAGCCTCCTGCTCCATCTTGACGCGCGCGGCCTCCTCGGCAGCCTCCTGCTCCGCCTTTACGCGCGCGGCCTCCTCAGCAGCAGCGATGCGTGCGGCCTCCTCGGCAGCCTCCTGCTCCATCTTGATGCGTGCGGCCTCCTCAGCAGCAGCGATGCGTGCGGCCTCCTCGGCAGCCTCCTGCTCCATCTTGATGCGTGCGGCCTCCTCGGCAGCCTCCTGTTCCGCCTTTACGCGCGCGGCCTCCTCAGCAGCAGCGATGCGTGCGGCCTCCTCGGCAGCCTCCTGCTCCATCTTGATGCGTGCGGCCTCCTCAGCAGCAGCGATGCGTGCGGCCTCCTCGGCAGCCTCCTGCTCCATCTTGATGCGTGCGGCCTCCTCAGCAGCAGCGATGCGTGCGGCCTCCTCGGCAGCCTCCTGCTCCATCTTGACGCGCGCGGCCTCCTCGGCAGCCTCCTGCTCCGCCTTTACGCGCGCGGCCTCCTCAGCAGCAGCGATGCGTGCGGCTTCCTCGGCAGCCTCCTGCTCCATCTTGATGCGTGCGGCCTCCTCGGCAGCCTCCTGCTCCGCCTTTACGCGCGCGGCCTCCTCAGCAGCAGCGATGCGTGCGGCCTCCTCGGCAGCCTCCTGCTCCATCTTGATGCGTGCGGCCTCCTCAGCAGCAGCGATGCGTGCGGCCTCCTCGGCAGCCTCCTGCTCCATCTTGACGCGCGCGGCCTCCTCGGCAGCCTCCTGTTCCGCCTTTACGCGCGCGGCCTCCTCAGCAGCAGCGATGCGTGCGGCCTCTTCAGCTGCCTCCTGCTTTATGGTGATACGCACGGGTTCTTTAATGTTGGCTGTTTGCTGGGCAAGGACGTCTTCTTGCGTACGTGCTACGGCGTGCTCTCTCTCTTCCGCGTCTATATGAATATCCTCTTCTGCTCCTGTGTTACTCGGACCGCGAGTGTGTGCCATGCGAAGGCTATGTAGGTCGTCCATCTCGCTAGATGTGGTTTCGTCCGCGGTACCTAGTTCTTCCTCGGTTGCAATGCCATTCGTGCCAAACATGCGCGTCTCGCCTTGCAGGTGTTCGCTGGTCGCGTCGTGAGAGAGGTCTCCGGTGGGGACCTTGACGATGGAGAGGAGGGATGTGTGGGGCTTGAAAAGCCCACGCTGCGCTAGATCGGCGGACGACGGCGTTACACTGAACGAGCCCGCGTCGGGTACGTTCACGACGACTGGAGCCGTCGCCGCAGCAGCGATGGATGATGCCTGTGGTCGTTTTGCTGAAGTTGGCGCAGTGGTTTCGGGCGGCACGGCAGCTCCCTCGTCCGTTTCCGATGACGGAGCGGAGGGGCTTCGGGAGCCCTCTGCGGCGCTGCGCAGCGGCCGTCGGGGGGCGGACACCCGCGGTGATCGGCTGTAGCCTTCCGGCAGCCGCTGCAGCGCCTGCTCCCGCTCCTCCATCCGCTTGCGGACGTACAGAGCGGTGATAAAGCCGATGCAGATAATCGCCGGCACGACCCAGAAAAGGACGATGAACACTGGCATAACTGTCCGCTCTACTTTGCAGCTGTCGACGTAGCCCATCAGCGCAGCAGCGCACAGCGTCGTGCAGTTCACCTCGGAGTAGCACAGCTCAGAAGTGAAGTACTGCGCCCCGGTAGTGGCAGAGGAGAGGGAGAAGTGGACGACACCGAGGTCTGCCAACGTGACCGTGCCACTGCGTCCTGTGATGTTCTGGTGCGCTGAATTCAGCTGCACACTCATGACGCCATCGGTTGACTCGCTCTCACAGAGGCCCATACTAAACTGAAGATCGTAGGTGAGGCCAGCCCACACACCCTTCGAGGTGGTCTTTCCAGAGAAGCGATTGTAGTCGACGTGGCAGCGCGGAACATCCGCCGCGGACACCACATTCAGCCCGCACAGCAAGACGAGCAAAGCAGCTAAAGGCAGAAGAGCTGCGCTGGTGCTGACGCCGCGTGCACGTGCAAGGCAGCAGCAGCTCGCCCACCACGTGCGAGTAGTGCAGGGGGGTGCAACGGCCATCTGTGGGATATACAGCTCGATACTTGATACCGCGACACTTCTTTTCCTACAACAACAGAGAGAGCAATTAAAATAAAAACTGAACCACAGGCGCTAAGCGGAAAGCAACTATGGACTTGGTAGATCAACGCAAAACACACTCACAAACAAAAAAAGGGTGTGAGAAACGCAGCAATAGCAGTAGGTTCAACAGGGGAGAGTAACGCCTCCTTGTCATAACACACACATATATATATATATATATATATATATGTGTGTGTATGCGTATCACTTTCGCAGAGAAGGAAAACTGCCAACAGTTATAACAGCGACAAAAAAAAAAAAAGTGCCGTCTACCAGTATTGGAAGATTACCCACAGTTGCGTGGTTTCACGTTCAAGGTTCACTGCAAGGTTAGAGGAAAGGTCGCTAAAGGTAAAAAAAAAAAAAAACAGCGTTGTTTTGCTCGTCGCCTGTTTTTGCAACAAGGGGAAAGGGACCGCCACGCTAAGTGACGGTTGAAGCAGTGATATTAACGGCGAAAGCACGAAAAAAAAAAAGGAGAAAATAGCGGATAGCACGTGTTTGTGGAGTGACGTTGTCCGTTGTGGTGCAATGTCTACCGCAACCTCTTTTTCGGTACTTAGTTTTAGTTTTGCTGGCTTTTTCCACCAATGCTTCTGCAGCAGCACAGAAAGAAGAGAAAAAAAAAAAGCGAAGAGAGAGGGAGTTAAAGCACACTAACAGAACGTGGAGAACATGTGAACCACCATAAAAGACGTTGCAACGAGGTGGTCCGCATGTGAGGGGAGCCAACAGTGCCGAGGTTTAAAAAGTCGCCATGATGGCAACGCCCAGTTCTCTAAAGTGGTTAATGCGATAGAACGCATGAAGTCGCTGGTGTCATTCCCTTCATTTTAAAACACACTGCTGCTGTTCTCATTTGCTTTTTTTCTCTTGTTTTTTTTTTTTTTTTGGAGGTTACTGAAAAAGCAAATCCGCTTTCCCATTAGCTGAGCGGAGAAGTTGTACATTAGAGAATAATAATGATAATAATAGTAATAAGTAACAGAGTGCACACAGGCCGCATTCCGTGCCTTTTTCACCCTTTTTATAGGTCATGCAAAGCACAAGGAACGTATGCACACGAATAAAGCAGAGGCATACGAGTCATAAACGCAAGAGTATTTTTCATTTGTCTTTATTCACTGCAGGCATAGCTACCTGCAACGGCAAAGCACTATGAAAGCAGAAATAAGAAAAGAAGAAAGTGAAAATTCTAAATCAACAACGAAAAAAAAAAATGGGAAGGAGTCCGCACAGGAAAAGACAAACAAACGCACACACAAACACACACATACACGTACAATACACATACACACAGCCACGAATCACCTACCACTTTAAGCTATGAATGTTGCCTGCATCCAGCATCTCAGCAAACTCCTTCTCACGATCGCGGAAGGTGCACCGCCACAGCCCCTCGCCAAGCGAAGGGGCCATCGCCGCAACCGTGGAGTCGGCAAACGGATGTCGTTTCATCCAGTCCGACGGCGAGGCGGCTGCCGGTACGACTTCCAGGCGTCGAGGCTGCGCAGCCTCCTCCGGGCAAGTGTGGTGCGCATACGCGTCGATTACGGCATCCAGCACTTCGCTATGTGGCTGCTGCGCGGGTCGTACCTGCCCTCCTCCATTCAGGCAGCCATCCGGACACGCCATCAACTCCACAAACGTGTAGCTGCGCATCGCAGGCGTCTTCTTCTTCAGCCCGCGCACCACGTTCTGTATTTGCTGGAAGCCGTAGCCCACGCAGAAGACTTCGCCAGGCAGAGCAGCGCAGGTGGCGAGCTGATGATTGCGATTGCGCTTCACCTCGTACTTGACATCGGCCAATGGAGACGCGGTGGCGATCCCTCGCTGTCGACGAAGGCGATCGGCGATCACACACTGGTGGTAGCCGCCACTGCCCGCCAGTCGTGCCGCGTCGTGCGCGGCAGCAGCCGAAACAGCGGAAGTGCTGGCGGGTGCATTTGCCCCTGCGCCCGCCGAGGCAGTCTCGGACACTGCCTGGTGGTGCTCCTTCTCTAACGGCTGTTCGGCTTCGTAGCCTTCGCCTTCTCCGTCACTTGCGTGAAAGCGCGCCGTTGTCACCGAGGTGGAAGTTGCGGCAACGGCGGGGTGCGCTTCAGGAAAACGCACGCGACTATCCAGTGAGTCGCGCCACGGCAGGCTTGGGTCGACCTCCCGCATCCACTCCAGCAGCTCCGCTGTGCTTAGCACACAGTCCGTGTAGAAGACGTTCTCCGTTGTCTCTTCCATCCCTTGCGGCGCCAGGGACAAGGTCCCACCGGGCATCGCGTCGCGTGCCGCCTCCAACTTGCGGTCAAAGCATGGCTGAATAGAAATGTGATACAGATCTGTCGCGACTGTGCGTTTTGCGTAGCTGCCGGCGATGCCCTGTGCGGACATCACCGGACACAGATGTGGCAGCAGCGCGGAGCCCTGCTTCTCACAGTAGCAGACCCAGCCGGGACAGGCGGAGACGATCATCGGCAGCGTCGCAGGGCTCTCGTCGCGGCGACGCGTGTATTCCTGCGCCGTCAGTGCCGCCGAGAGCTGCTCCGCCCACTCGAGGTCGATGACATAAGTGACAGGGTCCTGTGCGGAGGCCTCAGAGCCCCCCTCTGCACCGTGCAGCTCCACTGAAGAAGCGTGTGCAGCCCTCGTTGTCGGGTCAGTCGTAATCGCAGCAGCAGGATCCGCCGCCGCCGCTGCAGCGGCGGCGGCGGCTGCCCGCAGTCCAGCGGGCGTGAGGACGGTGCGGAAAAAACCAGCCAACAGCGCGTATGTGTCCTCCATGGACTGATGCAGGTAGGCGGCCAATGAAGCACAGGACTGCGGACTAATGCTGACAAGCCGCCCTCGCGTCGCCGCCGCTGCGTTGGGTGACGACTCGGTGGAGCGAGGGGAGTGCTCGAGAAGAGTGGAGATGATCTCCGCGCGGCTCTGCGCGTTCACCAGCACCGTCTCTGCCGTTGTCACGCAACCACTGCACGCAAGGCAATCCTGCAGCGTGATCTTCACCACCTCCGGATGCAGGCGACTGTCCCTCGCAGCACCAAAGAGCGGGGCAACTGCGTTCCCTCCACGCCTCAGCTCCACCAGCCCATCCTCCGCACCACCGGCGGTGGCGGCATTACGGATAAGGGTGGGCTTGATGCAGGCAGCGGAGGGGGCGATGTAGTCCATACCCGCCAAGGTGAGGGACGGCGAAAAGCTCGGTGCACTCGCAGACATGTTGCAGCCGCAGTTGAAGCAGCACGGGACGAAAAAAAAAAAAAAAAGAGTTCCTTCTTCTGCTGACGAGGTATGCCTATGTATCTCAAGGAAAGAGATTATTTTATGTAGTTGCTATTGCCTTTATGTGCTCGTGCACGCATGCCCAGAAGCTTATTTGCAGAGCGGGGTCGTCAAGGCGAGCTTTTATGCTCTTCTTCTCGCAGTTCGTAATAAAAATAAAGCTGTTTCAGAGAGAGGAAAAAAAGAGGTTAGCAGCGAAAAGAAGAGAGAGATGACGCAAGCAACGAGAGAGTACCACGATTCAAAGGCTCAAAGGCAAGCGATCAGATGCAAACAACGTAGTTCTCTCTTCCTCTGGAGTGAGTGAGAGGCGTACTTAGCGGTCTTTCAAGCGCAAGTGCCTCTTGCCGAGCAGCGTGCTGTGCGGAAAAACGCTTCATTGGAATCGGCACAGCAGCACACACATGCGCACGCGCCCAGATGTGCACCGATTCAAATCAACAGGCATGAAAAGCTCTCAAGAGAAAAAGGTGACAGTGACCCAAGAAGAATCCGCTGCGCCCCGCTACACGCAAGATGCAGCAAAGCCTACAGTGGTTCTCTTGCCTTTTCGAGCCTTCACTTCCACCCTCTGCGAAGGCCCAAAGTGCTTCACCTTGTGTTGTGTTTTGCCAACTTTTTTTTTTTTTTGATGTTAAGAGTCAACAAAGAAAAAGAAAGAAGAACAGCTTTAAGATCCTCTTAACGTAGGCGGAAAAAAAAAAAAAAGAAGAAAAAGAACAGGGGAGAGATGAAAAACAGTGATATGGATGATCGCAACAGTGCAGTGACGGCGGTTACACCAAGAAAAAGAGGGAAATAGAAGAGAACAATAGCCGCACGCACCCCCCCCCCAAAAAAAAAAAAACAACAGATACGATCCAAATATAGTTACTGAAAATGTGAGACTAGTACGAGCGTACAAGGAGAGCAAAAGAAACAACGGGAAAAAAAAATGTAGAAAAAAAAAAAGAAGAAAAAAGCTGAGCTGCAATATATTTCACTTTTTCGTCAAAAAAAAAAAGAAGAAAAGAAAAAAAAAAACAATAATGAGAGGAAATCGGCTCTAGCAGAAAAACATACAGGTCATGACGGAGAGAAAAAAAAAAAAAGAAACGTAGCCTTGACACATCTCGACAGCACTAAATATAAAAAGAAAAAAAAAAGAGTAGATAATTCCTTTTCGCTCGTTTCAGCCCGCGTTCATTCGAACCACTTATACTCCTCTTTTGCCCTCTTTTTTCCCTCCGTGATGTGCACCGTTGTATTGGTGCTCTCAGCATTACGTGAGACTGCCCTACGCTCTGTAACGCTGGTGAGTGATGGTGAAAACACACTATACACGTCTTCACTGCCTTTTCCCTTTTCCTTTTTTTTTTTTAGCTTGTATAGGCAGAGAAAACGAAAAAGCATGAGTCCAGCAGTAGTTCATCCTTCCTCCTCTTACTTCAGCAGACCTCGAACAACGTTCACACGTGCGCGGTCCCTGGATGACAAGCAGCACAGCGGCGCTTATAAAATACGTTCAACAACACAAACACAGCACACGAAAATGGAGAGAAATGAAAAAAAAAAAAAAGGAAGAGAGCACATTCGGAGACAGGAAGAACAGCAGCAACAAGACAAGCGACAGATATACTTATATATACATATATATAAATATATATAAAGCAGAACACGGCAATGAAAGATAAAAAAAAAAGGAGGGAAAAAAAAAAACGACATAGGGCCTCAATGAACGTCAATGACAAACAAACAAAAAAAGAGAGAGATATACACACGTACGCTTTTACGAGGAGAAAGACCATTAAAAACAAAAAGGTGCAGAAGACTCCTCAAAAGAGTCTGAAGTACTGCCAAAAAAAAAAAAGCACACACACAGTAGACGTCCATACCCTATCAAAAACAACTAAAAATGAAGGAAAAAAAAAGGGGAAAAGCAGTCGCATTCAGGGCGACACACCGTCGACGCAAACCAAACGAGACGAGAATCATCCATAGGTAAACGCACGCCTTGAAGGAAAAAAAAAGTCGATGTGGCGAAACAGACAGTGGTGTTTATCAACAGCTTTTTTTCTTCTTTTTCATACCATGGCCGCCATCGTCATAGTTGAGATTGAGCAACGTGCAGCACCAATAATCCATCATGAACAGGAACGAAAGAAACAGCGCCTTTCTAATTTTACCTTCCTTTTTTCTCCCTTTCTGCATGCATTCTCGTCAAATGGTGAACTAAAAAATGAAAGAACGAAGTTGTGTTTACCTTGACGGGTAAAAAAAAAAAAAAGAGGGAAAAGAAGAAACGAAAGAAGGCTTGACTCCCTCTGCGATTGAAAATAGATGAAATAATAATAATAGTAATAAAGCAGTCAATTGCATAAGTACTCCATCATGACCACTGTAAGAAAACAGCCAGAGCGAAAACAAAACAACGAAAAAAACAGAATTGAAACAAAGCTACATAAATTCTGAGCAACTTCCTTTCCTGTTTCTTTCACTCTCTTGAAAACAGGAAAGGGGAAAAAAGCGACCTTCATATGTTTTAGTTTAATGCGCTTCGACGCCCTTCAGTGTTAATCAGGAGAGTCGCCATCTGTTTTTTTTTTTTTCGAGCATTTTTGGTCATTTGTGTACATGTTTGCAGAGCAACATTAACAGAGCAAAAAAGAAAAAAAAGACGATCGAAGTTCAAAGCTAAAAACGAAGAGAAAAAAAAAAAAAAAAGGACACAACGAAAAAAAAAAAAAAGAAGCAACGAGCTTTACCAGTAAAACTACTGAAGTGGGGGAAAAAAAAAAAGGAGGGTAACGAAATGATAAAGCCAGGAAAACAAAAAAAAAAAAGAACACATGTATGAAGAATGAAGCTACAAAAAAAAAAACGGTCTGAGTTTCTGCTAAAGCGAAGAACAGGAAACAAAGTGAAAGAGAATACTTCCCTCAGAAATGATGTGAGGGAGAAGGGACGCAAGCGGCAGCAGCAGCACTGTCCAGTTCTCATTGGAACCCCCGCACTTTGCCGCCGCCTTGCATAAACAGTCGCATTCTCTTCCCAGTCTTCTGTATTGCGTACGAAAAAAAAAAAAACACACACACACACAGGCGAGCGCGACCGCACCACAATCACAGCTTTCACATATTCTGCTAAATGGGAAAGGAAAAGAAAAAAAAAAACGAAGAATAAAGGGGGAGAAACAAAGGCTGCTTCTTCCCTTCCTTTACTTTTCTTTCCTCTAGCCACTAAGGCTGGACCGATGCGACACAGCCTGTGCTGTGCTCAGGTTTGTGTCATCGTTCAGTGACCCCTGCGTGCCGTAGGGCGTCGTGGAGAGGCCGCCGACAGTGCCGGTGGTCTTGCCGCGGCTGGCGCTGCTGCAGCTGTCGTCGCCGTGGCTCGGTGATTCGACTTGCGAGCGCTGTGCCGACTCCTTAGTCTGGGCCAGTATCGCACGCAGCGGCACGGGCGGGGTGCACCGGGCCCTGACGACGCCTCCGCCGCGGCTGCTGCTGCTTGCGGTGGTGTGGCTGCTGGCCTCCATTGCGGCACCCTGCTTGTTGAGCAGGGTGCGTCGGCCCGAGAAGACAGCAAGGCGAGGCTTTTGGACGTCGCTGTAGTGGCCTGCGGTTGGCGTGTCTTCGACGCCGTCGCTACCCTCGCCGCCCTCGTCATCGGCCGAGTCGTCGAAGGCGCTTGTCTGTGACAGGGCGGTGCCACCTCCACGGCGCGGCGGCTGCGGGCAACGTGTGGGTGTCCCCTCCGCAGATACCTCGACAAGTGCGCTGCGCTTCTGGCGGTTCTCGGCCTCTTCCTCCTCGGACCACGACCGTTTTGCCTGCTGCTGCAGCTGCTGCCACCGCCGCTGCTGCATCTTGTCGGAGCTGGTGCTAGCCACCGCGGTGAGGCTGGCAGAGTTCGCGATGGACGAAGCCTTGGATGGGAGGGTGGCGGAGTTGTCCTCTTCCGCCTCCTCAGAGAAGCTGCGCACCTTCTTGCTCGACGCCGGCGACGCGTTGCTGCTGCTGCTCGCCTGACTGAAGTTGAAGTGGGCGAAGGCGCGACGGCTGCCCAAGCCAAAGGGCGACCCGGGCTCCTCTGCATCCTCCTCTGCGTCCGCCGTGCTGCTGAGACTTCGACGGCTGCTGCTCGTGTTGTTGACGTTTTCTTCGTCGTCGTCGTCGCAGCCAAAGGCGCGGCGGCCACTGCCGCCGAACTCCCCGAAGCCGCGGCCACCATCAACACCGCGAATGGGCTGCATGGCCAGCTTCGCAGCCTTCGGGTGCAACGACAGCTGCTGCGATGACTCCGCCAGAAAGGAGCTGCAGTTCGCACTGGGGGCGGCCGAAGAGGCTACCTCCTCGTCCAACCAGGCGGACTTGCCGGGGTGGCCGTCCACGTCGGTGGGCGTGGCCACCGCGATCGAAGACGGTGTGGCGGTGTTGCTCAGCGGGCTCGGGGCCGTGTTGGACGTTGGCGTGGCCGAGGCCGACGTGTTCGAGTTCGCCTTCTTTTTCTTGTGCACCGTCAGCCGGGGACGGTGCAGGGCTCGGCTAAGGTTTTGCGTCGTGGACGGTATTCCTGTCAGCGAAACAGCCGGGCGCATATTGCTGCTCGCGCGGCTGCTCGCGTTGCTGCTACTGCTGGCGCTCAGGGGGCCACGTGGAGGCGTTGGCAGGACGTCGTCGGCCCGACGCAGCGGCACTGCATTCAAAACAGAGTGTGGCGTCTGGTGCGACAGCAGCGGAGAGCAGAAGGAGGCCGCATGATTGCTGGTGCCACTGTTGTTGTTGTTACCCGCACTGCCGTGTTCACTTTGGCTGGAGGCGACGGCAAGGAACGGCAACACACCACAGTCTCCGCTAGGAGTCCCGTTGGGATTCGAGAGGGAGACGGCCGTCACAGGAACAACAGGAGCTGGTGACGGTGGCGGTGGACCGTGGTAGAACTCTCCACTCGGAACATACTCGGAGAGACGCTCCTGGAAGGCCAGATTCAGTGAGACGCAGCGGCGCCGCTGCGTCACGAACTTCAGCGCCTCCTCGTAGGTGCGATGTTCTGAGGCCATCAGGTAGCCCACCACGATCGCGGGACTGCGCGAGATGCCGCGGCGGCAGTGCACGAGCACGCGCGAATTCGCTGCCCGAGCCCGTTCAATAAACTCGAACGCCTGCCTCAGGTGCTCACTGACGTCCTGCGAGTGGCAGTCGCTCATCGGGATAGACTCATAGATTAAATCCTTGTTTCGGGCGATGGCGTTGGCCTCCGTCGCTGGGTCGAGCTCCCGAGCGACGTTCAGCACGTATTTGATGCCAAGGCGACGCAGCAGTGCCGGGTTCGCCGCATCCTTCCACGTCCCGACGCAGAGCAGGGGGGTGATCTCGCTCAGCGGGTAGCACTGAGCGGCATTGCATACCTCCTCCTCCTCCAGGAAGGAACTCTGCGCCTCCTCGACGGCCTTCAAGTCGAAGGCGGGTCGGCTGAGACTCTGCAGACGCTGTTTGCACTTCGAGACCCGCGAATTCGACACGCTGCTTTCGTTATCCGTCATGGGGGAGTGCGGCACCACCGTCGCAACGACACCGCCGTTTGGAGGGGCGGGGACACTCATGCTGAGCGGTGGGCTGAGACTGATCTTCCGCGGCGGCGACGTCGTCCGATTACCCGACGCGAGGCGACGGCCACCGCACACGTTCGCGCCGCTGCTGCTGCTGCCGTTCCAGCCAGTTGGCAGGGCAGCCAGGTAGGCGTCCGGCACGCTGCTTGCGAAGGAGAAGATGCTCGAGTCGCGGCCGCCGGTGCATGCCGTATCCATGCTCACCGTCGTCGCGGAGAGCGCGCTGGCAGGGGAAAAAACGGTGCGGCTCGCGGTGGTGCAATCCTCAATCCGCAACTCCTTTTTCTGCGGCCGCCCGCTGCCACCGCCCGGCTCGGCAGTGGCCGGCGCGTAGGCGTCCTCCATGTTCTGCCGACAGGCAAGGCGTGCGTCCTTCGACTTGCCCAGTGATGGCGGCGTATCGAGGGTCAAGGTGAGCGTGTTCGACCTCACCCCACGCATAAACGCAGACGGGTGACTCTCAGCGCACGGCGTTGTCGGCTGCGAGGAGTGCACAGACAATCGCGCAATCGACGACGTCTCCGTGTCGGTGCGATCGGCCTCAGAGCGGATGCGGAAGTGCGTCTGCGACTGCGTTACCTGCGGCTGCGTTTGAGAACGTCGGTTGCTGTCGACGTCGTCGTAGTCGTCGAAGCAGCTGCCAAAGGCGGACCCGCGGTTTTTGCTGTAGGGTGAATGAGGGGAATGAGAAGGGGGAGCCGCCTTGGCAGAGTGCGGAACAGACGAGGTCATGCAGAGTACCCGCGGTGAAGTACGAAACAACTAACAGGCGTAATAAATGGCGAAGAAAAAGAGCCGTGCACTACAGGGAATTGAGGCTACAAGGATAGAAGTAAACAACAACAAAAAAAAAAGAAAGAAAAAACAGCAGTGTTACACAGACAGTAAACAAAAAAAGAAGCAGAGAACCTAAAAAAAAAAAAAAACAGGTAAATGCTGTGAACAGCAGCAACCCGAATGATTGCTTTAATAATAAGAAAAGAGTGGTGAAAAGGCAAGCCTTTTTTTTTTCAATAATAATAGTAATAACGCCTTAAACTAGAAAACGAGGGGAGCTCGTCAACCAAAACAATCGAAAAGGAAAAAAGAAAGGATGTGCCCGCAAACAAACAACCGGGAAAGAAGAAAAAAGGAAAGCGAGCTACAAAAAAAAAATATATATATATATGTGAGTAGATATTTAAGTGTACAAGGACGAAGTTAGTGTATGTGTATTATTTGCGTGCATGCACCCATGAAGCTGTTCAACAGAGCACGCAAACAACAACAACAAAAAAAAAAAAAGTGAAGAAGAAAAGAAGAAAAACTAGGTAGAGGAAATAGAGAAAAAAAAAAAAAAAGAGAAGAAGCGTCAGAAGACCACCAAAAAAAAAAAAAGAAGAGTAGAAGTGTATTACAAGCGCTTCGGATCAGTGGAAATAACTAAAAAAAAAAAAAAGCAGAGGAAACAACGAAAGTAGTAAAAGCACAGGAAAAACGAAACTGATGGAAAAAAACAAAAGAAACCAATGAAAAACAAGACGGAGAAGGGGGGAAAAAAAAAAAGACTGTCGCAAAAAGGGGGGAAAAAAAAAGGAGAAACGATGCCAGTCTTTCCAGCACAAACAGCGACGGAAAGAACCAGCAAGCAAAAAACAAACAAACAGAATATAAAAAGATGTGTGACACGTCACACCTAAAGAGGAAAAATAGGGGGGAAAAGCGGAGCGACAACTACGAATAATATCTAATGCAGTGGCAAGTGAAAGCAACGCGTATGGTGCAGTATTTATAAATATGAGCCTATTTCTTTTTCTTTTTGGATGTTGTTCAAAGGGACAAGCGAGAGCAACAACAACAACAAGCAGAGAAAAAAAAAAAAGCTGAACAGAGATAACTGGTACTTTTAAGAAGAGGGGAAAAAAGCGTACGTCTTTGTCTCCTGTACCGCTTGTTAGCGATGCTAATCAAAAAACTAGAAAGAAAAAGACCTTTCAGCTCGTTGTTAAAGGAATGGCAAAGAGGAAAACAGGGGGTAAAAGTCGTCTTGTGAAAAACTATTCAGAGCGAGACCCTGCGTGAAATAGCTTACTTCTTCTTACGCAAAGTCACGCCACGAACCACTATCTTCTGTGTTTCTCGCTGCGATTTTTCTTTGCAATACCTTCTGTCAAAGTGTCCGTGACGTCTGCTTTTTTTTGTTCCCCTCTACTTACACTTTTTGCTTTGGCTTGTCGGTGTGAAAATTGAAACCTGATATTCAGTACAAGTTAATGGAAAAGAACGAAAAAAAAAAAAAAGAAACACAAACAAAAAGAAAAATGCAGTGCAACCGATGGAAAGCACCACTACTGGAAAAGAGGGGGAAAAAGAAAAAGAGAGACCTCTCTATTTTTTTTTTTCTAACAAAGGCGCCTTTTTTTTTTTTGTATGTGTGTGTTGTTGTTGTTGTTGTTTTGCTTGTTTGTTTGTCTGCCTGACGAAGTTATCGAAGTCAGTACGGCGAAGCTGTTGAGAGCACGTAGGAAGCAACGAGCACGTTTCGGTGCGGATCTGTGTGATGAAGTTGAGGGACACAAACGAGCAAAACAAAAAAAAAAAAGAGAGAAAAAAAGGAAAAACAAGGCCTGAGCTACAAATACAGTATATACAGAGAAGGTAGGCAGTGGAGCTCCACAGGTAGGCTCGATCAAAGTAAGAGGAAGAAAAAAAAAAAAAGAGGGCTCACTCTTCTTAGCTTTCTTGGCAATCAGCGACTTTTGCGCTCGCTTTATTCCTCGCTAGTTCACTTCGACTGTTGACGAGCTGCGGCTAACCGGAATGTGGCCCTTCCTTATGATTGTCTTGGAAAGCGATCACGAGAGGAACTATGTGAGCAACCGCAACAACGAGTGAGAAGAGGAAGCAAAAAAAAAAAAAAGATATAAAAAATGAAAAACACAGGCTAGAAAAGAGGGAAACAGCTTAAAAAGAAACAAAAAAAAAAAAAGGATACAGTAAGTGCTTAAAACGCAGAATTGGTCGTGAAAAAAAAAAGGGTTGAAATCAGCAGCAGTGATTGTTAAAAGGAAAAAAAGAGAGAAGAAAAAGTAGCAAACAGACAATCAATCAGCAAAAAAAAAGAAGAAACACTCAAAACAGCAATTTCAAGAAAAAAAAGGGATGTGGCTCTTTTTTTTTTTATATTGTGTACCCTCGATGACCCTCCTCTGCAGATTCAATCGCAACACACAACACAAGTTAACAGAGACGTGATGGAAAATGCCAACACACACACAGAGACGTCAAAGAAACAAGTTTCTTGTCCTTCGAATAAAAAAGTGCTTTGCGTACGTGTGTGTGCGCGTTTGCTGGGGTTGTGTGACTGCTGTATTGATGAAAAAAAGAACAAAAAAAAAAAAAGAAGTGTTTGTTAAACAAATAAGAACAGAAAAAGGGGAAAGGAGATAAGATGATGCAGCTCGTAAAAAAAAAAAAAGGAAAGCACTGGCCGACACCGTTACACGTGTGTGTTTGTACGAGAATGCGTGTCAGCACCGAATTCCAAAAAAAAAAAACCTCAACTATCTGTTATTGGCTTTCTTTGCAAAGCGAACTAAGCAGCGGCAGAACCCTCTTTTCTGCTAATCCAGCAAAAAAGTCCTGAAAGCAAACGTCTTACCACTGTTCAATCGCAAGCAGGAAGGGAACCACAGAGAAAAGTGATAAAGAAAACTCACGAGAGATCGAAGGCGAAACACGCAACAAGGATAAAGTGAAGAATAGAAAAAAAAAAAAGAAAAAAAAAAACAACTAGAGAATTGATGTTGCGAGAAATTCAGCAAAACTAGCTTTTCCTTTCTCCTGATTTGTCCGTCTTTCGTTTCCTGTGAAAGGGGGAAGGAAGGGGGCAAGGTATATTTAAAATGGTTCGGTGTGTCCACTTCCAAGTGTAGAATTGCTTCTGCTCACTATAGACTGGGTCTTCTCAGTTTTTCTTTTTTTTTTTTACTCTTCCAAAAAACCCTCTATGCAGAGAAGGGGAAAAGATCGGTTCTTGCAACAAGAAGGAGAGAGAAGGGGGAAGGAAAAAAAAGAAAGAGCCGTGAAAAACAAGGAGAAAAAAAAAAATGGCAGTCAAGCGGGCAATGTAATCCGTTTGAAAAGAAAAAAGAAAAACAAACAAACAAATAAATAAATAAATAGAGTATTTAAAGAAGTAAAAAAAAAAAAAAAAGAGGACGAATTGCAAAAAGAAATTATCAGATTGCAAAGGAGGAAAAAAAAAAGAAGAAGAAGAAGAAGAAGAAAGAGGTGTTTTAGACGTTTTCTTTCTTTTTTATTGCGTCGGAAACAAACAACAATAAAAAAAAAAAAAAGAGTCTTCTGACCTGTCTTTTTTTTTTCCCCCTCTTCGAGTTGGTATGAGGCTGAAAAGAGGGCCAAATAGTGTGCTGAATACTACTACTTTTTTTTTTTTTAAGGGAAATGGAAAAACACAGCGACTAGTGGTTTTTCCTACTTTTCCTATTCAGACGCGGACTTCCAAGTGCAAGTAAAGTGGATGAAGAAGAAACGTCAGTGGCGACAGAGGTGTTGTCAGGAGCACGATCAAGAAAGCAGCAAGAACAAAGAGCGAGAGAACAGTGTCGTTTGTCGTTTTCAGAGTGTTATGTGCAGAGCAATCACGCAGCGAGACAGAAAAGGAAGAGGGGGAGGAAGGAGTTCGACAAAAAAAAAAGGGAATGGAAAAGCTGCGTGGAGCGCTGTGGCACTGGCGCAAAGACAGCAACGGAAAAAAAAAAAGAAAAACTGGTGGCTTTCGAAGAGAGAGAGGAAAGAAAAAAAAAAAAAACTCCACGTTTTGCGTTTAGTCATCAGTTTCGCAACGCAATTTTTCTTTTGTTGTTCTTTTTCCCCCTTTTTTTTTCTTTTCTTTCTTTCTTTGCTTTTTATCGGCCGATTTTCGGTTTTATTACGAGCGACAAAAACAACACGCCACGAAGAAAAAAAAAAAAAGCAAACACGGAAAAGTGAACATGAAAGGAGGAAAAAAAAAAAAGAAAAAGAGTAGAATGCGCGTTGAAGTGCCAAGTCTCTTTTGAAGCCCACTTGTCTTACAACGAGCCTAAACGCCACTTACTGCGCACACGCACACACACACACACACACATAGGAAGAAAAGCCGTTCTATTAGGTGCAACGACAGACAAAACCTCGAAAAGAAAAAAAAAAAAAAGAGAAGCGCACAAGATGATGTGGGCAATTGCAGTGCGGTCTAAAAGGACATCACCGCTGCCCTGTAGGCTTCCTCCCACGCCTCACCATCTTCTCCGTCACTCACCGGCAGCGACCTTCCATCGCTATCGCCAGACACGTGGGCCACGACACCGATGTCGGGTGAAACGCCCAGCAGCATCGACTCCGACTCCGCGGCTCGCAGTAGAAACGACTCCACCTGCGCCAGCCGCGACGACGGCGGTGCTGGCGGCTGACTCGACTTCGTCTGCGCTATGGCGCCCACCTCCCTCACCTCCTCTCCTGCCGAGTTGTCTGCAGCTGCCTGCGTATTGCCTGCGCATTCCTCCCTTGCAGGAAGTCGTGCTGCTGGTGCTGCTGTTGTGACTGCCTTCATGCAGGTCGTACTTGTGCATGCCGCTTGCCAGACAGAAGCTGGCGTGGCGGCCCCACAGGCCGTGCAGCAGGGCAGGTGGGACGACAGCGTCACGTGGCCACACTCTGCACACTCCCATGGCGAGTAGCAGTAACGCGACGCGCCCATGAACACCTCTGTAGAAGTCGTGTGGCCGCCACGGGGAGGCGACGCCACGTTGCGTGCCGCCTGATTTGACAGTTCCACCCGTCCCCCGCAGCCCGGTGTATCACAGCGCGTCACCCAGCTCGGGTGGCCTGCGTGACAAATCGCGCACTGCCACACCGACACGACAGCGGCCGGCACGCCAGGCGCCAACGCTGCGCAGCGCTGGCACGACGCCGCCGTGTTGTACATCTCCCCGCAGGCCGCACAACTCCACAGCGGCGGCAGTGGCAGCCGACGCGTCCCACACTGGTCACAGCAGTCGTCACTACAACCAGCGTAGTTGCAGTCCCTCCCATTGATTGAGAGAGTATGTGAAGACGAGAAGACATCGCCAGGCAACCCGCGCAGGTGCAGCATCGGTGGAGCACGCAGCTGCCCTGTCTGCACGCTCCGTACGTGATGTGTCACGCCGCAGTGTAGGCATACCCACGGGGCGTCGGCCACGGTCGGCAGCAGCGCCGCCACCGCTGTCAGCGTCGTACTCGCGCAGTACGGGCAGCGCTGACTGGTGGACGGTGCGAGGCCGTGACAGGCGGGACAGTGCACGAGGCGTGTCTGGTGCTCTGCAGCAAGGCGGCGAGGGTGGGGAAAGTGGCAGCAGGCGCACTGTGCTGCCGTCACGTGAGACGAAGAGCGCTGGCACTGCGGGCACGTCAGCGACGGCGTCTCCGCGGCGCGCGAGCAGACGTCGCAGTAGTCCTGCTGAGCAGGGTTGACCGCCCCGCAGCCGCAGGTCCACGTGAAGGCGGTGGTGAAGTAGCCCGTGTCTTCGCTGCCGCACACCCGGCAGCAGCTGTGGCAGGGTTGGTCCGGGCTTGGATGCGCCGTGACGGCGGCTGCGGAGCTTGTAGAAGCGGCAGGTGAGCCGAGTAGCAATGGTGGCGCGCGCTCGGCGACGGCGTGGCACGCGCTGCAGACGTACACGAGGCTCGCCGCCCCAGCCGCCGCGCTTTCCATGTGGCCGTGGTGAGGGTCTCTGTGGCGCTGCGACTGCGGCAGACTCGGGTGTGCCGCACCGCAGTGGAGGCAGTATGGCACCGCAACACCGCTGTCGGAGATGGTGTGGCACGACGGGCATTCCCAGCAGTGTGGGACGAGGTCGCGCAGCACGCAGGCCACACACGCCAGCGATGGAAGCGCGAAAGATGTGCTGTTCGTTCCGCCAGAAACACCGCCCTCGTTGTCGTCGCCAGCGCTGTTGCGAAACCCACATCCGCACACCCACTCCCCGCTGCTCGAGCTGCCGTGACGGTGATGGGGATGGGGATGGGGATGGGGATGGGCATGGTTGTGTTGACGGCGACTCTGGCGATGCGCCAGCGTCAGCCGCTGCAGCAGCACCTTCGCTTGAGTGCGATGACCGCCGCTGGTTTTTGCAGCAGCAGAGGTGGCTTCTTCGTCTTCCCTCGGGCCCGCCTCACCCGCGGGGTCATTCCGTCGTGGCAGCTGCGCCTGTGTCCACCGCAGCTGCCACAGCGCAGACACCTGACGGCCGTCGAGGCCTAGCGGCCGCCCCACCGCACTCGCCCAGGCACGCAGAAGCGCGAAAACACGCCGCGCCGTCGCCACCGTGGCGGTCTGCGAGACAGGCGGCACGACGCAGTCGCGGAAGAGGCGATAGCCGACGGTGACGAGGCCGTAGCGGGCGGCTGCCGCCACGTGTGGTGTGTTACGCAGAGCTGCCCAGACCTCCGCCGGCGTTGACTTGGAGCGGTGCGTGAAGATGTGCAGCTTACGCAGCAACTCCTCTACATCGCTGTCATCCATGTCCGAATGGATCTTCTTTTCAGCCTCGACGATGCTGCTATTATCCCGACCTGTAATTGCTTTGGTGTTTGCGTTCATCGCTGCGGTTGGCTGCGGCTGCGGCGCGATGGCGTAGACAGCGACGGACAGCAGCGACACGCCGAAAAGACCGTCGGTAGGGCCGTAGTGCAGCTGCGCCGCCTTCGCCTGCATGCTGGTGCCCGCCGCGCTGACGAGCGTGGTGAGAAAGGCGGTGATGTCGTGTGTGGTTGGAGATCCCAGAAGAGTGTGCACGGATGAAAACGCTTCACGGTTGCCGTCCCTGTTGTACGGCTGAGACGACGACGTGCTGCGGCTGATGTGGCCGTCTTCGACGATGGCATGTGTATTTTGCACTGACAGCTGCTGTAGCGCCTCCACCGTACGTCGCAGCGCCGCGCAGCACCGCGTAGCCTCCTGATTGTTATTTTCCACCCACACACAGACGTTCATCAGCACCGCCGCAGCACGCCTCCACGGCTCCCACGATGGCGCTGACGTCCTTTGCGGTTGCTGCAGTTGTCGGCGTTGTGCCTGCAGACACCGCTGGAGGAAATGCAGGCGAGGCACAAGGAAGGAGAGGTGCTGCAGGGTGGCGGACCACTGCGCTGACGGCGTGTCGAGGCCGCTGTGACGACGACCAGGCAGACTTGCAAAGTACACCGCTAGATCCACGTCCATGAGCAGGGCCGTGGTGCGCACCTCCACAGCAGCAGACCCCGCTGTCGCGGCGGACGCTGTCCGCGACGATAATGCCGTGGTGTTGCTGCTCGCACGCCAGCGATCCACAAACTTCTCTTCCTGTGTAACGCAGAGGGTGTACAGCTCCGCGAAAAGCATGGCCGAGTGGCGGTGCTGGCGGTAGAGGGCACGCAGTTTGCGCAGGAGAATCGGAGGTGTCATCGTCACAACGTCCAGTGAAACGTCAACGGGCGCGCTGCGGCCACGCACGTCATCGCGGTTGTGAACCGTTCGTGAAACGGGCCTCTCGCTGTTGCCTTCGCTTATGCGGAGGTCATGGCTCTGCACATCCGTATAGAAGGCACGAAACACTGCTAGCAGCTGCGGGTGGGCAACCTCAGCCAACTCTACTGCCGTCGTATTCCACGTGGAGTGTGCGCGCAGCGTGAAGAAGATGTCGTGCCACAGCTTCACACGGTCCTGACAGGACGTAGCGGCAGGCAGAGCCGAGACGAGGCTGCGGGCCATCGCCGTCCACAGCTGCGGACCTGCTGTACTGAAGTCCGCCACGGAGCAAACAGCACGCAACGTCTCCTCATCTGCGGTTGCTGTTGCAGTTGTTGGTGGCGAGGAAGGCACCCGCTGCGCTCGCTCGAGAGCCACAAACGACATGTTGTTGTACACCTCTGCGACCACCTCCGTTTCCCCTTCAGCTAACACGCCAGATGCTGCGAGTGCAGTCAGGTCACCGCCCTCGTTCTGTGAAAGGCCACCCCCGGTCTCACCTGGTGCCCTTCGCCTCTGTAGTTCCGCGTCAGCACCGCTCGTATTCGCGTCCATGCCCGTCGTCACCGTCGGCGTCCACAGCCACGGCAGCAGAGGGCGGTACGTAAACGCCGGCAGGTAGCGAATGGCCCCCGCGCAGTCGCGGCTGGAGAGCGCTCGGCGCTGCTGCAAGCACGTCAGCACGCGTAGCCACACGGCGCTGTTCACCTTGTTCAATATGGCATGGGTGGCCGGCAGCGACGCTACGTCTGCCCCGCTACGAAGACTGCTGGAGGCCGCAGCGGTGGTGCGGGAGTCTGCACTGGTGGTGAACACCACATCAGAGCACTCTGCACGGACGTACTGGTCAAAATCTCTGTCACTGTTGGCGGCAAAGAGTATCCCTGTGGCAGCAGCAGTGGTAGTAGTAGCGGGTATGGAAACGGTAGCGTTGGTGGCTGCCGGAGCAAGACTGAGCATCGTGGGCGAGGAAAGCGCACGCCACCGACTGAGGCGACGCCGTGGTCCACCACGCTGCGCGAGTGGCCGTCGTACGTACATAGTGAGTAAAAAAAAAAAAAAAGAGTGATACTGTTAATAGTAATGAATATGACTTTATATAAATAGAAAACTGCTTTAATGCTAGAGTGATTGAAAAAGGAAAATAACTACTGAGAAGATCAAAATCCGTGTGTATATGTGTTTCTTTCTTTTTTTTTTTTTTCTCTTCTCCTTCTTCGTTAGGGTACTACAATAAAGATGAGCTGTGTTCACTATGAAAAGAAGATGCTGCCTTCTTCTCTGTTGAGCACCTGAAGTGCGAGAACACAATTGCACACTCTCGCAATGCGTCCCCCAAAACACAGGGTAAAAAAAAAAAGAAAAAGAACGAGGAAAGAGAAAGAGGCAAGACGGTCAACAACGTTTCACGCTGAGAAGCTGATATGTGGCCAAGCTCTGGGATGGAGGCTTGAACTCCACCGCCTTCGCTTCGCTCACCTCACACTTCCCAAAAAGTACAAAGGACCTCATTGAAGGTCGTTAGCGAACGTCAAACGAGTCTGGACACAGAAAGTTCTTTCCCTTTACGTGTAAGAGCAGCATAGCAGCCCTTGCTCTTTTCTCTTCTCTTTTGACTCTTTCATCGAAACAGCCACGTCACACCTTCTCCTTACTCTCATGAAAGCAAATCAAGTTACATGGATCGTCAGGCGCCACATGGGGGTGGGAAGGGGGAAAAAAAAAGGGCAACATGGAAGCAGAGTACCGTCCTTTTTTCTTCTTTTTGTGAGAGCTACGCGTGGAGTTGGGGGCAGTTTAAATAGGGTATTTATATTGCTTAGCTGCACCGATTACACGAAAGAGAAACAACTTAGAGAAATAAAAAGCAAAGTAGAATAAGGCCGCGCCGCACAATCATTTTGAGCAACTACTCTTTTTTTTTTTTTTAATTCAGTAGTCCTGCACACCCTTGCGCTGACCATAGCGATTCTGCGGCCCGACACCCATCTGTTTCAGCTCCCGCCGCTGCTGCCGCTTCGACTTCGTCTTCGCCTTCGTGGCGGGTCGGACCGGCCCTCCAGTCGGGGTCACCAACTCCAGCACGCCGTCGTCGTCGTCGATGCGCAGCTCTACCTCGCCCTGGCGATTCACGAAGGTGTAGAGGTCCGGCTCAAGCTGATGGTTCGTGCGCTTCTTGCGACGACGCTCCGCGCGACGTAGGGCCTCCATGCGTGCCTCGTTCGCCTCCAAATTGAAGAACTCGTAGCGGGTGAAGGTGTTGCGCAGGGCGTGGGGGCGGGCGTAGAACATGGGCGGCGCAGCCCTTTCCAAGTCCACATCGATGGACTGATTGTCCTGGTCGCCAGGTTCGCTGAGCGCGCGTGCGTCGTCGGCTTCGTCCAAGTCAGCCCACGCCTCCGCCTCCTCGCTGTTCAGGTCGCCCTCCGCTGCCTCCTCCTCCCCATCCGCGTCTTCATCTTCGTCCTCCCATTCCTCCTCGTCATCCTCCGCATCCTCCTCTCCCTTCATGTTCGAATCTGCGTGGCCCTTGTCCGCCGTTGCCGCACCGGCATCAACGCCAACCGCTGTGGCAGTGGCCCGCTTCGGCCCTACCGCTGTCGCCGCCCTCACCTGCTGCTGCTGCTCCGCGTAGGCTGCGGCGTACTGCTCCATGTAGCGGTCAACCGACAGCGCGGCCGCATCCGGTTGGTAAGTGGGCGGTGGCTCGGCATATACAAAATAGCCGTCCACGTATAGCTTCAGCAGCTCCTTGCCAGCACGTGCTTTATTCGGTCGGTCGTGCGAGGCCATGTAACCGCGTCGCCGTGCCATCGCATTCAGCAGCCGCTCCGCCAAGGAGTCGCTCTCGTCCACGTCGTCCTCCGGCAGCAGCGACACGTTTAGCGCCGCTTCGAGCACCTGCCGCGTCATGCGCCGACAAATCGTGGCCACCGCCGCGAGCGTGTCGGTCGCCGTGTCCACCGGCAAGATGCCGTCGCACACCATCTGCGCCTTAGTGGTGGCAAATGATGGAAAGACGAGACCCGGGCAGTCGCACAGCGCCACACGACGCTCATTTGGAATCGACAACGTTTGGAAGTGCTTCGTCTTGCCCGGCGTGGCGCTGACGACTACCCTCTTGCAGCCGATGATCGCGTTAATCGTGGAGGACTTGCCCACGTTCGGGTAGCCGACGAGGCCGATCATCGCCGGCGTGTTGTCGTCCGTCACGCCCGCCTCAGCACGCATCAGTGCGAACTGGTCGAGCAGCTGCACCGGATCCAGGACGTCCCACGGCTGCCGCTGCGCTGCTGCGGTGGCGGCGCGGGTGTTGCGTGCGATCTCCTCCTCCGTCAGCGGCCTCTCCGCCTTCGGCTTTGGCGCGTTGGCTTGCGCCTTCAGTTCCTGCCGCCTCGCCGCCAATTCGTACGGATTCGCCACTTCGACAGGTGCCCGCAGCGCCTTCTTCTTGTGGCGGGTCTTTTCTTTTCTGTGCTTCATGATCTTGTCCAGTGCGGCACGCTCCTGCTCCACGGACAGCGGTGGCTCCTCGAGGTTCTCCTGCTCTCCCTCGCTTTCATCCTTGTCGCCTTCTGCGCTCTTCTGGTTGCCATTCTGTGGCTGCTGCTGGTGTTGCTTCTGCTCTGCCAGCGCGAGTGACGAAGCGGCGCCGTCCTCCTCGTCCAGCGGCTGTAGCGGCCTGGCGGAGAAGAAGAAGAAGGTGTCGCCGCGTGACTTGAAGTAAGCCGCCCACGCTTTGCGTTGCGCCTCCGTCAGCAGGTCCGACTTGTTCAACAGCAACACCACCTTCTTCGGCTCCCCTTTGCTGTTTTTGGTGCTCTGGACGTACTTTTCAAAGTCGGTGCAGCGGAACATGAGCGGGTTGCGCGCATCTAAAATGACGGACACAACGTCGGCTCGCTCCACCACCCGCCACAGCTGCCGCCACACCTCCAAATTGCGCTCGTACGGCGTGAGCAGGATCTTGTGCTGTTCCTCCATCATTGCGAGGCCGCGCCGCCAGTCCACGAAGGCCTTCTTCTCTGCTGCCTGAACTGCGTCGGCCGACATCGCGTAGTCCCACTGCGGCCGTCGTGGAATTGTGAGAGACTCGCTCAACTTCAGCCAGTCGACGTGGGCGTCGTCGGTTGACATCTCTTGCGGCATCACCTTGTCGTGCTGCACGACGTGCACGCGGCCGCCAACGACCACGCGGACATCGCGCTCCGCGAAGTAGCCTTGTTCTCGCGCATCAGCGATGGAGAGGAAGTTGTCGAGGTCGTTCGTCTCCCAGATGGACTTGAGTTGGTGCTTCGCCTGCTCCGCCTCCTGCTGGCGCAGCTCCGCGTTTAAGGCGGCGTTGCGCTCCTCCTCGAGGGCGTCGCGGTAACTGCGCCGGCCCAGCCGCTCCGTTGCCCGCTTCGAGCGCTGCAGCGCCTTTCCAAGTGAGGCGCTCATGCTGCGCGAATAAAAAAAAAAGTGCTTTACTTTTTGGGTCACAAAAAAAAAAAGAGGCAAAAAAAGCAACGCGTTGAGGTAAGAGCGTGGGATTTGGTGTGTATGACTATGACAATGCCACGCACACGCACACAATACACGAATGCATGTATCTTCTCACGAGCTGAAGATGAAGCGCGTGGTTTGGCAAAACAAGAGAAGAGAAGGGAGCGACCAGAAAAAAAAAAAAGAGGTAACACGAATGAAAGCACGCACTGGTGAGTCAAGGCAAAAGTAAAGCTCGTGCACGACGTGGCAATGAAACGACACGAGTTAGAATGCACAACACGCATATCTCACACAGGCACACAAAAAAAAAAAAAAAAACATACATGATCGCATAACAGGTAGCATGAGATTTAGAGAAAGGGAAAAAGAGAAAAAGAAAAAGCAGTTGTTTTCCACTTCAAAACCCAGGCTCAGGTGGAGTTCTCGCTTGCCTTTCTTTCATTCCTAGTTTGTTCTTATATTAGCAAAGCCAAAACTCCATGTGCTGCCGCTGCCAGCGTTATAACACGATCTCATTTTCAATCAAACCATCTTTAGGCGGAAAAAAGAAAATTGCACACACACACACACACTCAAAAAAAAAAAAAACTGTCAGCCCCTTCACACCTACAAACATCACCACGCATTGTATTACGTCTATATTCAAAAAAAAAAAAACTGTTGTATCGATGTGTCCCTTCATCAGTATCGCGGCTCATACACGTCGCCGCCGTCCTGCCGCTGTCGCTTCGGCGGCTGTCGGAAGCCGCTCGCCCCCTCCCCCTCCTGCGACTGCTGCGTCATCATCGGAGGCAGCGCACCGCCTGCTTGAAACGGTGGCATCAGATAATTGGCCGTCCGCTCAGGCGGTGGGGGCGCAGACCCGCCTGAGTAAAATGTGGCCCCGCCGTAGCCTTGACCAGACTGCTGCTGCTGCTGTTGCTGCTGCGGTATTGAAGCACCACCGGGACCGGGCATCGGCTGCGCCCCCGCTGGTGCCGCACCTCCGCCAGGCTGTCGCAGCTCCGCAACGCCATGCGCGTAGTTGCACGACTCGCCACGGTTGCAGTGCCCCTCCGCGAACGCCTTGCACAGGCGTGTTTTGTAGTTCGCGTTGTTCGGCCCAGCGCCACCGCCGTAGGGACCACCATGAAATTCACCACGCGCGTGAAAAGGACGGTTGCTGTTCACATTGGTGTTGAAGCCGCCGCGTTGCATGCCCGCGTCTCCGTAGCCTCCACCGTAGGGCTGGTTGCCATAGCCCTCCATCATCATCACCCCTCCACTGTTGGGCAGGTTTTGGTTGTGGCCCATCATCATCAACGACGGATCGCCTCCCGCGGCAGCCCCGGCCTCCTCCACCACGCCGCTCATCGTCGGATTGGCGGGCCGCCCCGTTGCCTCTAACTTCTGCAGCATCTCGCTGGCTTTGGTCAGGAGGGAGTCCTCGCCGTCCTGCTGCATCGCGCAGTACACCCGCCAGCTTTGTTCGTTGAAGCCGTAGTTGAAGTAGTCGGACAGCTTCGCTCCCGGCTCCGCCCACGGTCGCTTCGCCATCTGCGCAATGTCGTAGCCGAAGGTGGAGCTGCTGAGCTGTGGACCGTGCGGATGCTGTGTGCAGAGCGGGATGAGCCCTCTCACGTGCTCCATAGCCTCTGCCTCCGTCTCCCTGGCACTCTCCGCCGTCTGCGCCACGGGTGCCTCCTCTACCTGCTCCTCCTCCGTATTGATTACGAAGACGTCGTCACCACCTTCCGCCATTTTTTTTTTGTTTGATGTATGCTGAGATTTAGTATGTGAAAGGGTATGATCGATCCAGCTCGTTCCTTTTTTTTTGTCGCTGTTTTGAGTTCGTATGCGCGTGCTTAGGGTCACTGCTACAATAAATGATGTGTCAAACACACGAGGGTTCGTCAAAAGGTAAACGCGTTTTAAAGCAGACATGGGATGAGAGGTTGGAGAATATGGGGAGCTTGGTCCGCTTTACATTAAAGAAAAAAAAAAAGCACCATCCCTTAGACCTCCACGATAGAGAAAAAAGAGCAAGTGTAGGAATCATCCGCTTCGTTGGCCGGGCCACGGATCGCGAAGGAGCAGGGGTTTCTGACGCCGCGTCCGTACGCCACGTGCAGAGCACCACCGCAGCCGTTTAGCTGCTGAAAGCACCCAGAAAAAGAAATATAACAAAGTCGTCCTTCTCGGTAGTCTCGCCAAAAGGGCCTTTTTGGTTGCTGCTGTTGTTGTTGTTCGCTGACATGGCACTGCAACTTGGCGTGGTTGTGAAAACGGGGGGAAAGAAAAAAAAAAAAAAAAGACCTGCAAAGAGGAGTAAAACAGAAACGGCCAAGGAAAATAAAAGAGAAAAAACGTGCGAGCATAGTTTGAACTTCCCGAACTCGCGCGGTGCACGAAGAAACCAGCTGGCAGCCCCTCACACACACACACATATATATATATATATATATATATATACAGCGGGGACGCAGAAAACCACCTTTTAGCCTTCCAAGAAACAAACGCAACAAAAAAGAGAGTTTAATTTATTGAAAAGGTCAACAAGGGCAAGAGAGGGGGAAAAAAAAAGAAGAAACGGAGGTTTTTTTCTTCCTGGATTTGCTCGGCAGCAAGGCAATTCTAGACGTACATGCTTTAACACAAATGTGCATGCCGCAATTATGCCTATGCCCTATAGGCGTTAAACGCACGCAACGTCGCTCACAAGTTAAAAAAAAAAAAGGTGTGCGTCCATTAGCTCCTCGTCTTAGAATGAGGGAAAACAAAAGAAAAGCACAGGAAAAGAACGCCGAAGAGTTAATAGCGCCAACTCCGTAGGGCAGCTGATGAGAATAAACGCCTTCTGTGTTGCTCGGGCAGCAGGTCGTCGGTTCGTTCGCATCGATGCCAACAGGAACAAGAAAAGGGGGAAAAAAACTACGGCCTGCAATACAAGGCGTGCGGGCACACACGCACCACCCTTTTCCTTTTCGTCATCACACCTTTCGCCCCCTCCCCTGCCTCTCAGCCTAGCGCAGGTCCACCAACATGTTGTCCGGATTCTCCAGCAGCCACTTGTACGTGTTCGCGAAGCGCACCATGCCCGCGCCGTCGATCACGCGGTGATCTGCCGTGAACGAGATACACACAAGGTTCGCCGCGTACACGTTGCCCTTCGCATCAAAACGAGGCACCTTCTGCAGCCGGCCAATCGCAGCGATGGCCACCTGCGGCGGCAGCAGCACCGGCTTCGTGACGATGGCACCGATAGCGCCGATGTTGCTGAGGGTGAAGGTGCCTCCCGTCATATCCTCCGCAGTTAGCTTGTTGTTCTTGCCCCGCTCTATCAGTGCTTGCATGTCCATCGCGATCTCCAGAATGGACTTCCGCTCCACGTGACGGATTACTGGTACGATTAAGCCGTTCGGCGTGTCCATGGCGAAACCGATGTTGTGTGCCGCTTTGCGGATCAGCGCGGAGCAGTCGGCAGGACAGTAGGCGTTGATGTCCGGATGCTGCCGCAGCGACATGGAGGCGGCCTTCAAAAAGAAGGGCATGAAGGACAGCTTCACTTTGCCCTGACTGCGCTCCTTCACCACCTCCTTTAACGACGCACGCAGTGCCATGAGCCGAGTAAGGTCGTACTCCTCGCTGAACGTGAAGGTGGCGATGCTAGCTGCCTGCGTCATCGTCTTCACCATGCCGCGGCGAACGCCGACGATCGGCACGACAGTGTCGCCCACCTCTGTTGGAATGCCCGACACCGTCGTCTCTTCCGCGGAGGTCAGGGCGGCAGCCATCGCAGGCACTGCGGAGGCTCCTCCCTTCGCCAGGTAGTTGAGGACGTCCTCCTTCGTCACGCGTCCACCCTTGCCCGTTGCTGTCACGCGGGCGAGGTCAATTTTGTGCTCCCGCGCCAGATACCGCGTGGCGGGCGTGGCGAGCACCTTCCTTCCACTCACCGGAGCAGCAGCAGCAGAAGCAGCAACCGCAGGAGCAACAGCGGCAGAAGAGTTCACGGTGGTGGACTGCGCAGGCGTCTGCGTCTGCGCAGTCGCGGCCGATAACGGATGCACCGCGTTGTGGCCCTCCGGAACGATGTCTAGCAACACCGACCCAACCTTTGCCATCATACCGGGCTGCACGTGCACCGCCTTCACCACACCGGAGTAGCGAGACGTGATGTCCACCGTTGCCTTGTCACTCTGCACCTCGCAGATCGGGTCAAACTCTTCGATCTTGTCACCAGGCTTCACACGCACGTTCAACACCTGCACCTCCGTGATGCCCTCGCCGATGTCAGCAAGTTTGTACGGGATGGCGACTCCACCGACGGAAGCAGCAGCATCTGTCGAGGCGGCAGAGGAAACGGCAGGTCCAGCAGCAGGTACGGGTTTCTGCGCTGACTCCGCCGTCGTCGTGGACGCCTCGACAGGTCCGCCCTCCGTCTCGATGTCGATGATCGGCTGCCCCACATGTGCTGTCTGCCCCTGTACAATGTGCACCGCCTTCACCACACCGGAGTAGCGAGACGTGATGTCCACCGTTGCCTTGTCACTCTGCACCTCGCAGATCGGGTCAAACTCATCGATCTTGTCACCAGGCTTCACACGCACGTTCAACACCTGCACCTCCGTGATGCCCTCGCCGATGTCAGCAAGTTTGTACGGGATGCACTTCGCAAAAAAGGTGCACGTCGTGGTGAAGCAGCGGCGCGGGGCAGCCTGGCAGGCAGCGAGAAGAAAGGCGCCACGCGTCGGCAAAAGACGGTTGGCAGCGCGCATGATTGATGCTTTGAATGGAAAGCGATCGCGTACGAATAGAAGTGAGTAAGGATGAACTTACAACAACAAAGAAGGAGTTTCAGAACAGAAGCGTGAGTCCTTGGCAGCAAAGCCACAATAGAAAGATCCCCCTCCAAAAAGAAAAAAGAAAAAACTACACACGCACACACTCTCAGCAGTGCTTTCAACTATCAGATTCGGATCACCACACCTGTATGCCGCAGCAACAGCAACAATAACAACAACACAAAAAAAAAAAAGAGCATTGCCCGCTGAGCGGAAACCTGAAAATGCTGTTCGAGTCTTCCTTGCCGTTCTTTGGTGTTTCGTTCAATTTCTATATTCATGGCAAAGACGAATCTAAAGTCTACGAGGCATCTATCTCAGCGGAACTCCGCAGCATGAAATAACAGCACATTCATTAATTAAAAAGCGCTTTGAGTAACGCAGTGCTTCTGTGTTCATGTGAGCATCTGCTGACACAAAACAAGTCTAAAAAAGAAAAAGGGAAAAACGGGTTAAAAACAGAAAAAACGCGTCTTATAAGCAGAAAAACTCCCCAGTCTGTGCGGCAATGAAAACCAGTGAATGACCTATTACCCTTGTCACACCTGTGCTGCCGTGATCCGGCTGCGCAGACGCACCAGCGCCAACTTCAGCTGCTCTGCCGTCATGGTGGGCATCGAATGACGCCGTGAGGAGGCACTCCCACAACTGTCGCTACCGCTGCTGCTGCTGCTGCTGAAAACTGATGAGCTCAATGCATCTCCAGCGCTGCCCTCTGCTGCAGGCACGTCAGACATACGTGAAGTTTCGGTGGTGCCGGTCTGCGGCGGCGACGATGCGGACGAGGTCACCGCCGCCGCCGCCTCCGAGTGGCTCGCCTGTTGGCTTTCCGAGTGTCGAGGCTGCGTGTGCCATGGCGGTGTGCGCAGCGGCGTCGTCGCAGCCGACACAGCCGGGCTGCTGTGGCTTGACAGCGGCGCATCCTTCGCGTGTGTGCTGCTGTGTGGTGGTGGCGACATCATCTTTGTCGCGACTGGTATGGCCACGCGCTCCGTCGCAGCCACAGGCGCAGGCGTCAGTGGGGACAACGCGACTTCCTCTTCTGCTGTCACTGGGCGAGGAGGAGGCGGCGGCGTCGATACGGCTGGTGACGGCTGCGGTGGCGGATGCTGCGCAGGCAACGCAGACTGTTCTATCTGTATCGGTGACGCAAGCGGGGGTGACGACGACGCCCGACCTGCGTAGCGGTGCGGCTCGCGTGCAAAGACCTGCGGCGCCACTGCGCTCCCGCCGCTTCCTCCTTGACCACCTGGCACCGACTGCGGCCCGTGTTGTTGTGATTGAGAACGTTTCGCCTCCGGCGGAATCAGATGGTGCTCCGGACGGCTAACCTGAACATCAGGTGACACATCACGCACGCGGTGTTCCGCCTGGTGAGGGTGCAAAGGTTGCATGTGCAGTGGAGCAGAGGGCAGCACGCGGGATGGTGAGGGCTGCTGCAGCGGCAGCTCCTCCTCTTCCTTCTCTCGCCTCATCACAGACGGTGGCGTGGCCGCAGCCGGGGCGGGAGCCTCAGCGTAGAGCAGATCGGCCACCTGCGCTGGACGCAGCAACTCCTGCAATGAAGCCGTGCGCGGTGCCGCGGGACTGATCTGCACCGCGACCGGAGGGCCGTCAATAAAGGTGACGCGGAAGTCGTCCTCGCACTCACGGTACGCCTTCAGCGCCTGCTGCTGTCGTGTGAGGCCGTGCGGTGGTGCCCGCTGCGGTGGTGGTCGCTGCGGTGGTGGCGGCGGTGGAGAAGACAGCGCAGACGGATCAGCGAGCCCCTCCGAGACACCCGCCTCTGTCGACAGCGGGGCGGTTGCACTCGCCGTCGCTGCTGCTGTTGCTGCTGCCTCTTCGGGTGCCTCTTCGCGTGGGTGTCGGTAGACCGCCTTCACGGCAGCCATCCGTGCCCGCAGCGCCTGCCGCGCGGCTTCCGCTTGTGTGCGTTCGTCGTGTTGACGCCGCAGCGCCGCCGTCGCCCGTTGGACCGCCTTCGCCAGCCCGTCTGTCCGCGTCTGCTCACGTCGCGCCTGTGTCGATGCACATTCAAGTGCGTACGTGTGGGTGGTGTGGTGCGCCGCCTCGTCAGTCATCTCATCACCGGACCCGTCGTCCATTGCGAGATCCTTCACTTCACCCGTGCGGCGTGCTGCCAAGTCTTGCACCTCACTGTTGTGCTGCCCATCCGAAACGTGTACGACAACCTTGGCGTGTAGGGCGGCACTCGACATGCGCCACCGTGGCAGAGGGGAGGCGTCCGACGAAGTTGGAGGGACACCTCCGCGTGTATGTGAGTCCTTCGCAGCACTGCCATCCGTTTTCATTTCACGAACAGCAAGAGAGGCTACGGGAATGCTCGCAGCCCGATTGTCCGTGGCCACCGGTGCCGCCCGCAGACTCCGCATTACGTCGGCCAGAGGCCTGACGGACGGCGCCGCCGCAGCCACACGTGCCGCACGCTGCCGCTCGTTACTTCGCACCGCCTCGCGTCGTCTCTGCGCGGCCTCCTGCGGCCGTCGCTGCGCGTGCTGCTCAGTGCGGGTGTACGCGACAGCCAGCCGGTGTCGTGCCGCCTCGAGTTGGTGCTCCGCCTGCCACGCCGCGTCCTCTGCACAGGCGGTGCGCTGAAGGTCTGCTTGCACCTGCGCTGCCGCCTCGTCACCGTCGCTCTGCCGTGCGACGTTGCGCTGCACGAGTGCGTCGATCATCTGCAGATCGTGCGCCTGCGCCTGCAACCACATTTGCCGAGCATCTTCGCGGATGTCCTCGTTTTGCTTTCGCTTCTGGTCCTTGTAGGACCGGGCCTGCTGGACGGAAAGCTGTGCGGCGGCTTGGCGAGCGGCGAGGAGGCGCTCCTTGCGCTGCGTAGCCTCGCGCTGCTGCCGCTGAACGAGCAGCGTGACCATGCAGGATGAAAACAACGAAAGTGGCTCAATGGATCTTCGGCTTTTTTTTTTGTTTTGTGTTAGTCGTTACAGGAAAGAAAAGGGGCGGAGGAGTGGAAGAAATGACACTGTGTTATTGTTGTTTTTAAGATGATGACAACAAAAAAAAAAAAAGAGAAATGACACTAAAGCAAGATAGTCTCGTAGCTTAAGCTGTCCATGTACTCGTCTCTCTTCTCTGAAGGCATCAGCACACACTAACAGAGGTAACAGCAACAATAAAGCAAAAGCCTACACGAGCAGTTCTTAAGCTGGTTCCTTTCTAGAGCACCCTCACCGCAACGCGCGAGGAGAAACACGTACATGTACAGGATCCACGGCCACCTGCACAATTCCGCTGCCACGCAAAACACAGAAGGCAAATCACCTCCATCTAGCAGAAGAACAGCACACACACGGAACATTCAAGCGCACACAGGCATATAAAGAAGAAAAAAAAAAAAAGAGGAGACTCAGCTGTCAAAGGCAAAAGGCTGCGTGAGGTCTACCAGTGAGATGGAGTCGTCGTAGGGCAGCAATGAAGGAGAGCGCGCGCCCAAACACGTCACCGACGGCGACAGCGACAGCGACACACCTGCTGCAGACCGCAGCCCACCAGGCGGCGAGGGCTCCGGCGACGAGACGGAAGGCGCCGCCCTCACTTGAGAGGCGCGGCAAGGCGTGGTGAACTCATTCCTCACTTGTGGCGATGATGAGTTGTGCACCAGCAGCGAGGATCGCAGCTGCTGGGCTGACTGATTAAGCTGAGCCACAAAGTGCGCCACACGCGCCTCCGTAGCCGCCAGCACCTCCCGCTTCTGCTGCTCCGTGCGTGCTACGACAGCGGTGTCGAGCAACTGCTGCTTCTCCTGCAGTGCAGCCTCCAGCTTGTGTGCGTACCTGGTGGCCTGTCGATGCAACTGCGAAACTTGTTTCAGTTGCGCTGAAAGATCTTCCACCTGACGTAGATGTGCGTCGGCCTCTTTTCGGTGTTCCGTCTCGTACCGCCGTAAGGTTGTGGCGCTGTTCTGGGCCTCACGCGACTGCGCTGCGAGTTGCGCTTGGTGGCGCAGCTGCGCGTCAGTCAGAGTCGCGCATTCCTGCCGCAGCATCTCCACCTCCCGCTCCTGTGCTTGCGCACGTGCCTGTGCGTCACCCAGCACCTTCTCCGCCTCCTGCAGTGTCCGCTGCGCCTCCGACCACCGCCGTCGCAGTTGCTGGATTTGGCTACTTTGCTGCTCCCCCACGAGCACCAGAAAGCTGATTAGCTTTGCATCTGCGTGGACCACTTCGTCAAACGAGCTTTGCAGGTGTTGCAGCTGGTGCGTCCACGCCTTCGCAGTGTCATCCAAGGCGCCGCGAGGCGTCCACTTTCCAGCCGCGTCCCTATCATCGTTTTGTGAATTGATTCCGTAAGATCCGCACAAGTCGTGGGTGCGGCGTCGCACCAAATCAAAGCAGGCGGCTGCCTCTTGTGACATGTGGAGAAGCTGGTCCTGCCAGTAGAAGCTGCGGGCTAACGCCGCCGCTGGAACAGGAGCAGCAGTAGGAGGAACAGCAGCGCGAGGCGGACAAGAAGACGGCTGTTGTGTCAACTCGAACGACGACACATAAGTCGCCTGCGCTTCCGTTTCGCACCTCTGCACGCCCGCTTGCAAAGACTGCCACTCGTCACGCGATGTATCGTTCGCCACAGACGGGTTTTTTGCAGTGTTGCCGGCCGCCTCGCGTCGACGTGCCGTCTGTACCATCTCCTCCAAAGTGTGAATATCCAGCTCCATGCGGTGAAACTGCTCCCGTAGGCATCGTTCGCGATCTTCGTAGTGCGTCTGCACCTCCGAGAGCATCAGGTGCGCGGCTTCGACGTCGTCGCGCGCCTGTGCGAGTTGCGAATGTAGAGTCGCATTCTTAGCTTCTACAGCACTCAACGCTGCTTGCTGCTTTTCGACTTGCTGACGCAGTGTCTTGTTGTCTGCTTCTGCTTCTGCCAAGGCTCGTTTGGTGCTTTGCAGCTCGTCTGCGTGCAATCGACTTTGAATACGCGGCATCCGACTAAATGAAAAAAAAACAAAAAAAAAAAAAAGTGCTCTAATGGATTAATGTCTATGAGGTAACTGCGCGCACCACAGAAAAACGGTGTTTCCTTTTTTGTGTGTGTACTTGACAAGACGGTAAAGGAGAGAAGCTTCTCTCTCTCTTTTTTTTTTTTTTTTGATGTAACACTGTGGTGGAAGTGCATGTGCAATCTATGGCTTTAAGACCGAGAGCGCATTGCTGGCAACACGCGGTGGGCAAAACGAAAAGCTCCGCTTAGACGCGGTGCTCGCCTGTTCCTTTGCGTGTCTACGTTGACTAGCCTTTAAGCTAAATAAGAGGAGACAAGGAGCAAATTGGGAAGAAACAGAAGATGCGAATTATCCCATCAAGAACTTTACACAATGTTTCTAGGACGAGTGTTAACGTCACTCAGTGCCTGCAAACAAAAACTGCACCTTGCAGACCTCCACAAGCAAACCGACCAACCTGGTCGACCCTCATCGGCGAACTTCAATCTCAAACGTCAGACCGGTACTGTCGAAGAGCCCACATACAGAAGCACACATAAAAACACAAAAAAAAGCCATTTTTTTTTTCCTCTTACTCCATCTTTTGAATGACGGCGCGTCGGTGTTGCGCCAGAATTCAGCTGTACATGTGGAAAAGCCATAGTGGGAATTGCATCGAAAACCCGAAGGAGAAAAAAAAAAATGAGTGCATGGTTTTCAACGCCTACGTAATGTACATCGCTCGATGGCATAGTCGAGAGCAAAGGAGAACCACCAAATTCCAGCAGCGCGTCATCGCTAAAAAAAAAAAAGAAAAAAGCGATGAACTGTTTTCGAATCCCGACTCTCTGTCTTTACTTCTCCGTCACCTTCTTCGCCTTCTTCTTTACGGGCGGTTTGTCCTTCTCCAGCTGCGCCGCATGGTCCGCCAGCGTCTGCAGGTGCTCGGTCATCTTCGCTACCAAGTCAGACGATCCGTCCCCTGCCGCCGCATCCGGGTTGGGGCCCAACTCCACGTGTAGACCGTCCGTCTCGCCAACCGCCACCGTCAGCGTGCGGCGGTGCTCAGCCGACTCGATGCAGCCTGAAACGTTCAACGACTTGAGCGACGTCGACTCGTGCACAAGTCGCACCACCGCCTCCACTGCCTTTGCGCCAAGACGGTTGTTCTCGCAGTTCAGCAGCCGCAGGTGTGTGTTGCGCAGCACTGCCAAAACGAGGGTCGTCGCCCCGCTGTCTGTGATTTGATTGTCCGATACGTCCAGTCGCTCCAGCGCGGGGAGGTCCGCCGCGATAATCGCCGCCACGCTTGCCGCCCCCTCATCGCCCAGCCAGTTGTCGCTAAGGTTCAAGAAGCGCAGCGGACACGTGGCGAGGATGGCGAAATCCGTCAAGTGCTGTTGCAGCGCCTGTGCGCCCTTGAAGCCAATCGTGTTGCCTGCCAGGCTGACATCCTGCACGACGGTGGTGTGGGCGAGGAGCTGGCCGACTGCGTTAGCGCCACTGCAACTGATTTCATTGTTGTAGAGGTTCAACGTGAGCTGACTCCGCCCTCCGTACCGCTGCAGCGCTTCGCAGAGGTACTTCGTGCCCTCGTCACCCAGTGCGTTCGCTGCCAGTTGGTAAACGCACAAAGGGTTACGCTGATAGGCTCTCATGAGACACTTGGAGCCGTTGGGCCCAATCTTATTCCACGAGAGCTCGATGAGGGCCAAGTCGCGGTGGCACGCCGCAGCGTTGCTCAGCGCCAGCAGCGTGTCGTCCGCGAAGGCGTTGCCCATCAAGATGAGCGTGTAGAGCGTCCGATTCCACTGGCCAGGCTGACCGGTGGCGCTCACGTTTGGGATAAACGCACTGGCAAGGGCAATGCCGGCCGCGTCCGTCATGTTGTTGTGGGAGAGGTTGAGGTGCTGCAGCGTCGCGTTGACGCGCAGCAGGTTCGCAACGGTCATGGCACCCTCGTCGCCCAGCTCCGTGTGACTCAGGTCAAGCGAGACGATGTACGTGTTCTTCAGCAAGGCAGAGGTCACGACGAGGCCGCCGCGTGCGCCGAGGGCTCGACCGGCCAAGTCGAGCCGCGTCTCCTGCAAGATGGCCTTCCATTTTTTACGCGAGTAGAAGGCGGTCGACGTCTCACCTTTGGAGCCAGGAAACGGCACCTTATCCTTCTTACGTCCCCCTGCAGCCATCGCGTAGGTGGTAGGCAAAGGTGAGGTCTAGACTGAAAACAAGGGAGGGAAGCTCTGTAAAAAAAAAAAAACGAGAAGAGCGGCTGGTTTGCGGCGCAGTGTCGAGAGAGAGAGAGAGAGAGAGGAACAACAGGCGGCGTTGTAAGCAGGCGCAGAAGAACGTCGGAGGGTGAAGCATGCAGAGGAATACACACGCAATACACCCAAAAAAAAAAAAAAAGAGGCGCTACGCAATGTAATGCAGTGTGTGAGGAGTAAAACAAACGGAAAAGGAGCATCGCATACATGAGAGAACAAGAGAAGAGAGTTAGAAGGAGGGAGAACTGGATAGCAAGATGATCTTGGCGGCTCAAAAGAGAATCGAAAGAGAGGCAAAACTTATCATACTACAAAAATTGGGATCGTACATCCTGCGGAACTGACCTGCCGCAGAAAAAAGAGCTTCTTTTTGGTAATACAGTCTCAACAAGGTGCCGATTTTCAACTGAGGGCTGTTTCGAGAGATTTATCATATACTCCCCTCGGGCATACACAGACACAGACAATTAAAAAAAAAAAAAGAGCGTAGCAGCAACGTTCTACCGCATCTTCATTTTTGTTCGCTGATGCGCGATGCATGATATTCGCCATGCAGATTGAAAGGTCTCACACAGCCTTGACGAGTCTATCGTAATAAGTGCCGCTGGAAACGTCTTTTTCGTTGTTGTTGTTGTTTGGTTATGGCAAAGAACTATGCAGAACAGTGAGGCTGCAAAGGGAGAAAAACGCAGGGTAAATGGGTGGTGCTGGCGTGAATGTGGGGCCGTACGTGCTTTTTCTTCGCAGTGCACACAGTTTCCTTCTGAAGGCACATCAGAGCGGCGCTCTCAGTATTCGTCACCGTCTCACATAGCCCACACAGACACACACACAAACATACGCCATTTCCCCTAAACACGCCTTATGATAACAAGAAGACTCAGGGCACATACCGTGCAAACACGCATGCATTGAGAGTTCTACCGAGCCTTTTTTTTTTTTTATCCGTTAGAGCTTAAACTTAGTATTTATGACAACAAAAAAGAAGAAGTAGGTAGAGTTTCTTTACATAGCTCCACCGTACAAGAAAAGCACAAAGACAACAGAAATGAAAGAACTATTACACAAAAGAGCAAGAGATGCGGTGCGACGGTCACAAAAAAAAAAAAAAAAGAACATATATATATATATATATATATCACCACGCAGCACTCGTTAAACGGAAAAGTCAGCCAAATTACCATTTACCCACACATACACACACAACAAGAAAGAGCAAAAAAAAAAGGCAAAGAAAATACACGCACATGTCCATGTTTAATAGCGGCGTTGGAAGCCACCGCGTCCACCGCCGCGACCAAAAGAACCGCCACGACCACCACCGTAACCACCGCCGCCACGACCAAAGGAACCACCGCGGCCCCCGCCGTAGCCACCGCCGTAGCCGCCGCGGCCCCCGCCGTAGCCTCCACCGTAGCCTCCACCGCTGCGTCCACCGCGGCCGCTGTTCAGCTCGCGTGCGATGATGGGCGGTAGCGTGTCGATGCGCTGGAAGCTAATGCCGCGCATCGGCGTGTTCATGACGCGGTCCGCGAACTGTTCCAATACATCAAAGACGCAGCCCGGATCATCCTGCAGCAGCGTAATGTCGCGGCACCGCATGAAGGTGTCGTCGCCGAGGTTGTTGCGCAGGATGCTGCAGTAGACGGGGATGGGCAGCGGGCGGTCGGACGTCATCTGCAGCGTCACGTAGCCCTGCGTGCCCGTGATCAGACCACGGGAGGTGATGTTCTCCGTGTACCCGCTCATCACGGCGAGGGCAGATGCGAGAATTTCGGCCGGGTCTGCATCCTTCAGCAGCTCCGCTGCCTGGTCCATGAAAAGGTCCGTCGCGCGGCGCTCGACACGTGCCAGATCCTCCGCAGCGTCGCGCGCGACCGCCTTCAGAATCTCCTCGCGAGTCGGGGCCGGCAGCACCTCGAACTTCATCTTGGCGTGACGTTCGATGCGCTCCACGATGTACTCCTCGCGCGGCTGGTAGAGCAGCACGCAGACACCCTTGCGACCGGCACGTCCGGTGCGGCCGGCGCGGTGAATGAAGGAGTCGATATCCTGCGGCGGTGCGCATTGGATGACGAGATCCACCATCGGCAAGTCCAGCCCGCGCGCCGCCACGTCCGTAGCGATGAGAACGCTAAACTTGTTTTCGCGGAAGCTCTTCATCGTGCTCTCACGCTGCTCCTGCTGCATGTCGCCGTGCAGCGACTGCGAGTCAAGCTTCGTGTTATTGATGGACAGGTCGTGACAGTCCTTCTTCGTATTCGTGAAGACGAGAGTGCGGCCGTGGGCACCACTATACACCTTGATGAGGTCCGCCAGCATCGAGGAGATCTCGCTGAAGTTGCACTTGCGGCGGTAAAAGCGGATGGTGCTGGCCGTCCGCACCGCCTCCTTGCCGACCATGTCGATGAACTGCTTGTCCTTGGCGATGAAGGAGCACGTGTGGACCCACTCCGGCACCGTCGCGGAGAAGAGCAGCGTCTGGTGGACGGGCTTCTCCGCACCCACAGAACCGTTCTGCTCCGCCACCTGCGACAGCAGCAGCTCAATGTCGTCTTTGAAGCCAATATCGAGCATGTGATCCGCCTCATCTAGGCAGGCCATCACAACGCGGTCAAAGTGCAGTGTGCCCTTCGCCAAGAAGTCCTTCGCACGACCGGGCGTGGCGACGACGATATCGACACCGCTGCGCAGCACCCGCTCCTGGTTCGCGTAGGCAACACCGCCGTAGAGGGCCGAGACGACGAGACCGCAGCTGATCCCCTGCAGCACGTCCTGCACCTGAATCGCCAGCTCGCGAGTCGGGCAGAAGATAACGGCGGCCGGTCCGCGGCCACGCGTCAGGTTGCTCTCCAACTTCAGCAGCCGCTCCACAATTGGGATGCCAAAGGCGAGCGTCTTGCCGCTGCCTGTGCGGGCCTGCACCAACACGTCGGTCTGCTTCATGATGGCGTCAAAGGTGAGAGCCTGCACCGGGAAGAGCGCCTCAATGCCACGTGACTGCAGTGCCTTCACAACTTTGGGGGTCATGTCGAACTCCGAGAAGGGCCGGGAAGTGGCGGCACACCCGTTGTTCGGCACCTCCTCATTGTCCTGCGCCGCAGCCGCAGCCGTAGCCGCATCTGCCGGCTTCTCCTCCACACGCTTGCGCTTCGCAGCTACTGCACCGTTGTCCGCGTGGTGCGCCGTCGCCACCGCCGCCTTCATTACCTTCACCGGCTCGTCATCGTCGTCGCTGCTGTTGGCGAATTTCGCGACGCGCGCCGGCTTGGCTTCCTCCGATTCCTCATGTGTGCGACGAGGCATGATGAATGAATGAGCGACGTGAGAAAAACAGTAGTGTAAAGCCGCTTGGCTACGTGTGTTTCCGCGTGTGGCTCAGCTCTTCTTGAGACACACAAAACTGAGAAGGAAGGTGGGTCAAAAGTAGCGTAAAAGAGAAAAGAACTTAACAATTAATCGAATCTTAAAAAAAAAAAAACTCACGATTGTCGCTGAGCACGATTGCTTGCATGTGTTATCCAAGGTCATGTGAAATAGAGGGAGGGGGAGGTACACAGGTGTAAGAGACAAATGAGAAAGGACGTAGTGCAGGGTGAGTAAAGCGGACAGAAGTAAAAAGTTCAGCAGACGTGCTACAGACGACGCGGACAGCAAGACGGATCGGCTCAATGAGACGATTGCAGAAACACCATTTAGGATTGAAAGGTCAGCACAAATACTGTCGAGCACAACCGCAGTAATGTCCATGCACATACACACACTTCCGATGTAACACAAGCTGTACAGCTTAAACCTTAAAGGCGGAGCGCCTAATTAATGAACACCTCAGAACAATTTCTTTTCTTTTTTTTTTTTCGCGGAAAAGCGGTGCGCAATGTCAACAACAACAACAACAAAAAAGAAGTAACGACTACAATGTCCCTTAGCAGTGTGCCTTGATGCACACAAAGGCGTCGATAAAGTCATCTTTTCTTTTCATCTTTGTATTCCCAATTAAAAAAAAAAAAAGCGGAAGTTTCGAAAGAGGAAAATGACAGTTAGTATTTGCCGTTGTTTTCTTTTTTGAAGGACACACGTGCGCATCGATGTACAGAGAGCAAGACCCTGGAGGGAAAAAAAGGATGAAAATTGTAGAACGTTGCAAAGCAAGACAATAAAAGCTGAATATGAAAAGAAAATAAACACATCGAGAGTGAATGTAAAATGACGAAGAAGCCCATCAGAAAAGCGCGCACAGGAAAAAAAAAAAAGAACTTCAATGACAACGAGAATACGGAGAGGCAGCAAAAGAAAGAGAGAATGAGGAACAAAAAAAAAAAACGTCACCAATTGGGGGCTTTTTATAGTTGCACTGAATGACCAACATAAAAAAAAAAAAAGAACAACAGAGAAAGAGAGAGCACTTCGAATCGGAAAAGCAAAAGATGAAGCACGTTTTTTTTTGTTTTTCTTTCGTCACAAGGGTGTCATGCAAAGTCGAAGTAGTTCGACTGGAGCTGCTGCGGCGCCGTTGTTGGGGTTGGCGTCATGTTCTGTCCAAACGGCACATTCATGCAGCGGCTGTTCAGCGTCCGCCCGCCTCCGCTGCTCGCGGCAGCGCCACCGATGCCCACACCCGCCGTCGCACCGCTGTCGTTGTAATACAAAGCGGACTCCGGTGCCCGCATAGCCTCAAAGGCATGCGTCATCGCTCCACGCTCGCAGATAGAGGAGTCGAGCGGGCTGCACGGCACGGTGGCCACCGTCGACTCCGGTGCCGTGCTTTCAAAGCCGAAGCCGCCGGACTTGAACCAGCGGTGCTGCAGCGCCTCCGCTGCCCGCGGCCGCGCCGTTGGATCGAAGTCGAGCAACGCGCGGTTCACCTCGATCGCGTCGGCGCTGATGCCGGCCCACCGCGGGCCGTCGAAGGAGAGACTTGTCCTCATCTCCAGCACGAGGTTTGCCTTGTTCGCAAAGTTCTTAAAGGGCAGGGCACCGCTGAGCATCACGTACATAATAACACCCGCTGCGTACACGTCGACACGCGAGAGCAATTCCTTCGTGGTCGAGAGCTGCGCGCTCTGCGTGATGGACTGCACCGTTTCCGGGGCAGCGTACTTCAACGTGCCGCACGGCGTCGCCAGCATCGGACTGTCGCACTCGAAAGAGTCGAGCGACATGTTGCGCGCCGGCAGCATGCGCTGCTGCTGCTGCTGCTGACGTTGGAAGTGCAGCGCGACGTCGCGAGGGATACGCGGACGCTTACGCTCGCAGCTGCGCGCCAGTCCGAAGTCGACCAGCACGACGCGGATCGGTGACTGCTGTGTGTCGACCATGATGTTCTCCGGTTTAACATCGCGGTGCACGATATGCAGTGTGTCGTGCAGGTAGGCGAGCACACTTAGCAGCTGCTGCATCACCTCCAACACCATACCTTCCGTGAACTTGTGTTGCTTCAGCGCTTGAAAGAGCTCAATACCCTCGACGTACTCGGTGACAATGACAACGTGGTGCGGCGTCTGCACACATTCCACGAAGCGTACACAGTTTGGGTGGTTGACCTGTCGCAACACATGCACCTCGTTCACCACATCACGCACCAGCTTGTCACTGGTCAAGTTGCGCTTCGCAATGAGTTTCAGCGCAACAAGTTGGTTCTCCTGCACCTCCGCGCGATTGGTGATGCTAACACCTTTGAAGACAGAGGCGAACGTGCCCTCACCGAGAAAGTCGTAGATGTCATCGGTCATGTACAGCTCTGAGACATCATTAATAAAAGGAAAGGGTAAGCTCGTCATGATGGAGGCTAACAAAAAAAAAAAAAAAAGAGCGCCGGTGAAAAAAAAAAAAAAACACGATCCAAACGCAGAACAAAAAAAAAACGTTCAAAAAAAGAACCTATGAATAAAAAAAAAAAGAAATTAAAAAAGCTGGAAAAACGAAACCAACAAGAAATGACTCAAACACAAACACAGGAAAACATGAACATCTACAATGGACAAAAAAGGTGTATTTTCTTTTTCTAGACGGTGCTCCTCCTTTTGGAACTGGTGTATGAGGGAGACAAAAAAGAAAGAAAAAAAGAAATGAGGCCGACGCTGCCGCAGCCCACGCCGGTGCAAAAAAAAAAAAAACTATAAAAAAAGAAAGTACAAAAAGGTTTTCCAATCTAATACGTGTGCGTGTTGAAACACCACTTTTTTTACGGTCTGATCACTATGCGGGATAGTAAAAAAGCCGAACACAGGCGTATCTCGCTCGAACAGCAAAAATGGAAAAAAACGGCGAAGGTGACAGCAAAAAAAAAAAAACGAAGCAGCGATAATGTGTGCTTCTTGGTGAGTCACGAGAAGAAGGGAAAAGAAAACGCTGTCGTCTGCGCGCGTGTACGAAGAGTATTAAGATATGTAACGAAGCGTGCGAGAGAGCAAGAAAGAAAAAAAAAGAGAGAAATTCAAAAAAAAAAATAAAAAGAGAGCACTATATTTGTGAGGTGTGCGTAGCAAAACAGCAAGCGCTGAAGCAAACTTTGAACCCGGGAGAGCAGCAGCAAAAGTGAGGAGGCAGAGAAAAAAAAAAGGAGAGAGAGAGAAAAGAGAGCTAAATATCTCAGATTCTCACTTAAGTCTCGTAAAAAGAAGCTATTTAATAAGGAAAACAAAGAACGAGAAACAAAAAAAAACGCAAATAACAAAATGTTCGTCCTGGTGGCTTTTTTTTTTTTAATTTTGTGCGTGTGTTGTTGTTGTTCTTGTTGTTGCTACGCAAACCAATTATATGCACGTAAAGGAAGACACAAGAAGCAACCGCAGAGCAGCAGGACGAAAACAGTGAAAACGCAGTTATAGAAAACGGCAGCACCTTTGTGCTTTTCTAGCCCGGGAGCAGTGTTTTCCCAGTCTGCTTCTGTGCTTGTCAGCTTTTCAGCAGCGGACGTGTGCTCGTGTGTGCGTGTTCGTGTGTATGAAACCGCCTGCGAAGGGCTGAGAAGGGGAAGAAGTCGAAGAATGAAGAGAGATGGAAAAGAGAGGAGGGGCAAGAAGGATGGCGTGAAGAATAGGCAGATGAATGAAACAGCAAAACAATACGTTTGTTTGCTTCCTCCACTTTCGTTTTCCTTCACCTCGAGATACAAAAAAAAAAAAAGCTCAGTCCGACAACAACTTGGTATTAAAAACGATAATCGTGCTCATGCTTTGCTCTCAAAAAGGGAAAAGGAAACAGCGTATGACCGTAGTTTTCAAGCCACGAAATTGGAAGCGCAGCTGTCTTGCCTTTCCGTGGCCAGCTCGATTTCAGGATGGTGGCGAAACGAAGCTTTTTTTATCACTTAGTCTTATTCCTTGCGAAGAGTAATCGACTGTAATGAGTAAAGCGGCATCGGGGGAAAAAAAAACACACATACACGCACCTTCCCCTTCCTCCTCCGTACACCTCAAGACGTTGTGGGAATGTTCGTGGTAGCAAAGTCCCTGTAGTACTTGCGGGCGTAGTTGTAGGACGACAAGAGCTGCACCGCCTCCGCCGTCGTCGGCCCGCTCTTCGCCGCCGCTATCGCCACCACCTCGATCTCACGCTGCTGCACAAATTCACGCTGCCGTCGCGTCCCTCTTCCTTCTATCGTAACGGTGTGGACCTGCGGCAGCCAGCGGCGAAAGAGGTCGTGCGGGTTTTTGCGAGTGTAGGGCACAATCAGCTTCGCCTCCTCCAGATGCTCCATCATGAAGGCGGCATAAGGCTCGCAGTCGGTGAAGAGGACGATGCCGCGTGGGTCAGCCGCTGAAGCGCGCTCCCGCAGTGCGCGGTGCACCGCTCCGTAAAAGTCGAAATGCACGAGGCGGCGGTGACTGCCCTGGCGGGACCAAAACGGCACGGGCATCGGCACAAGCGCAACGTCGACCGTGTCCGGCTGCAGCACCTCCAGACACGTGAACATCGACTCGGACCGCAGAAAAAAGACACGCTGCGGAAACTCCGGCGTGAGGGCAGCAGCCGCGTTCGTCAGGTCCTTCAGCGAAGAGTCCACGACTAAGTAAGTGTGTGTCGTGTCTGTTTCGAGCTGCCGCCGCAGGTAGTGCACACTGCGGCAGCCGAACACGACCACCCTGCGCTCGCCCTCGGCGAGCCACGGAGATACGATTTGTGCCTGCACTCCGGCAACAGCACCACTGGCCAGCAAGTGCGTCCGTAGCGGTTGCCGGGCCGCCCCGCCATTGACGGAGGGCAGGACTGCCAAGTTGTAGCGGTCAAAGAAGAGCGCCGTTTTCGTATCGTAGGTGTTGACGACGGTGATGGTGCGGTTGGTGTTCCGTGCGACGCCTTCATTGTGCTGGTGCTGGATGGACTGCAGGGCCGCCTTCTGTTTAGCGGCATTGCCCGCCTCGACTCTCTCCAGACCAGCGGTGACAGCAGCAGCCAGCAACGTACAAGAAGAGCGCAGCATCTCTTAGAAAAAGGAAGAGAGTGGGAAAGGAAGGAAGGAAACAAGTCAACAAGACACCGAACGGTGTTTGTCCAATAGCTACGTAAAATCTAGTTGGAAGACACACGCACAGATAAAAAAAAAAAGAGTCAGCAGAATGTCGAGGTGGAAAATCAAGCCGTGCACCCAAACGCTTAGTTTTATTTACAGCGCTAAAAGGAACGGCCTGTAAGCGCAGCTTTCTGTGTGAACAAATAGCGCTTTCTTTTTTAACTGCGCCTTGCACCATGTAAAAAAAAAAAAATGTGTTCAGTAGTTAAGAAGAGCAGGAAGGTGGCAGAGAAAAAAAGAAAAATAAAAGAGGGAGAAAGCAGTGATGGAGGATAGACAATCCCTTGTCGTTCGCACACTGCATATATTTAGAAAATGTGGAAAGAAAAAAAAAAAAAGAAGGCAGGCGCAGCTATTTAGGGGAAAAGCACTCTGACGTTGACCAAAGAAAACCATAAGGCCGCAAACGCAGCATTCGACACCCTGATAGTCGACTCCATCGTTCTTATCTTCCTCTTTTTCTTTGCTTTTACTTGTCAAGCGGCTGTGGATTGAAACGGAAAGCAGCTCAGGACCAAACGACAACTTAACCTGTTAAGATAGAGGTTTTTCCCCAACCACACAACATAATGTGAAAAGCTATACTCGACATGAAGCTCGCAAGCACTTCCAGAACACTCAAGAGCACTGGAACGGATCGCTGACAGGGTGCAGACGCTGACGTGCCCATTGCTGCGCCTTCTGTGGATTCAACGCAACGACGTGTGACAGCTGTTTCTGCTGCAGCTGTGAGCCGCGGTGAAAGCGGGCACGGTAATAACGGCTGGCGTACTGAGCATCGTGCTGGAGCTCTTTCGCCCGGTTGCATGCCTCGGGAAGGTGCCGCAGCAGCAACTGCAACTCATCTACTCGACTCAACTCTGATTTTGCTGGCACGATGCCTTGCACCACGGATGCGGCAGTAGGAATGCTTGGCAGAACTACGGGCTGGTGATCGAAGGGAGTGGCCAACAGAAACGGCAGACGCAGGAGCGGACACGCCCGCATTTTTCTGAGATGGCGCTCAGCTGTCGTAACTGTTGAAAGCGACACGTAAATGAATGCTCGTTTCAGAGTGATTGATTGGGGTATGATGTACTCTTTTTTTTTTTGGGGGGGGGGGGAGGGGGTACAAGAAAAACACGAAGGCGAAGAGGAAAACAAGTGCTGGAGTGAGAGAAGAGCAACAAGAGGAGGAAAATGGAAACCCCATCGCTTGTTGAAAAAAAAAGAAGACCTTGGCACGTGACGGTCGTACCAAATGCAAGCATCAGAACGCCAACCCTCGTGCCGTTGTGCAAAAAAAAAAAAAAAAAGGCGAGAGCCTTGCCTCGTTTCAAGCACCCCAACTACAAAGGAAAAAAACTCTGCTTTTCTATCATTTGAGGTTCACCTCACCTTGAAAAAAAAAAAAAAACGATGAGCTTTACTTCTGAAAGCACGCTCCCTTTTCGCTTAAAAATACGCAGGAAATCACTAAGTGCAAGAGGATCCAACGAGAGACAGAGACGGGTTTCTTCCGACGATGGGATCCATTCGCTGCAGCTTGCGTAAAGCTACTCGGCCACGCTTTCTACTTCACTTTGTTTTTGCGTGCTTGCGTATTGTCTTTTTTTTTTTTTTTGCTGAGCCTTCTTTTACACGAGAATGCAACTCTCGACACCATCGTAATAAATAATAACAGTAATATAGTTTTTTTTTTTTTAAATAATGATCCTTCCAAGCACAGAAACAGTTGATTAACTAGTTGGTATATACAACTGAGAGCCGCACGCCAGCACCTCAGGGGAAACGGTTTTCTTTTTTTTTTTTTCTTGTTGTGAGTGTGTGCAAAAAAAAAAAAAAGACCGCGCTGGGCAAAAAAAAAAAAAGGCACATAAATAGTCCGAATACGAGCGCAGAACGCTGTGAAGCTGTTATAAAATGCCGAACAGGAAATTAAAAAAAGAGATTTCTAAATTCGAACAAGCAAGCAAGTAAAATAGTGCCTCGAGCTCAATTGATAGCAAACATCGTTCAACTACAAGAAAAAAGAAGAAGTAGGGGATCCGTCGAGAAAAAGGGGAAGTGTATTTCCTGCTCGACCTCTACTTCAAAAAAGGATAGCGAAAAAGAAAAGGTGTAGAGAGCTGGTAAAGACACCAGGAAAAAGGAAAATAAAAATAAAAAAGAACATTGAGCGTTCGAAGAAAAAAAGAAAACGAGAAACATGGAAAAAGAAAACAGTGTCTTGGATGTAGCCGAGAAATCGAACAACCACACACCACACAACGTACAAAGAAAGTGGGCTCGCGTCAATCTACCATTAGGTCTAAAGTTCGCCTCGTGGAGCCAGAGGTGTATGCCTTCTCAATACGATCTTCTACTCACCCTTCAACACTATCGTTCTCTTCACTAAAAGCACCGTGCAGCAATGCCGTTTTACAGCCTTTTTTTTTTTTTCACTCCGCAAACAGCAGTGACCGCAACCCCTAATCGTTAAAATGCACCTCTTTCGATTTCTACTGTGGCTTTTTCATGCGCACAACGAAGCCCGGCGCGCTCTTCGACAGCGTCCGTGGCGAGACAGGACCCTTCGTGTCACGCTGCACCTCCTGCCGCTGCGGCTTCTTGATCGCCATGCGCATCTTGCCGTTGGCCACAAAGATGCAGCCCGCACCGTTTTGGTGACCGGCATAATCGGAGGTGGAGAAGATCGTCACGACACGCGCATTGTCGGACAGCCGTAAGCCGTCCGCCTTCTCCTGGTGCGCGCGGAAGATGTACTGGTAGTTGTAGCGCTCACAAAACATGTCCACCGCGCGGGAGCCGAAGGTCTTGATGTCCGGTCCTCGCGGGTTCGGGCCGAAGCCGTAGCGGTCCAGCTGCTGGTCCGGCATCGCCGGGTCAGACCAGAGCAGGTCGTTCACCATCATGCGCTGTGCCAAGTTGGTCGGGTCGACACACTGCACGACGGGAATACGCGGGAAGTTCGGGTCGGAGAGAATCTCCAGCCGCTTGTCCTCGCCACCGGTGTACTGCGGCAGCCCGCCGTGGACGCAGAAGATCTTCTTATCGATGTCGCCGATGACCGGCAGGTACTGGAAGACCTCGTTCACGGCGACCCACACGTCCATGCCACGGTCGCGGCCGAATTTATCGAGGCACTGGTACTTGAAGGAGCTGTAACCGTAGACGTCCATGTCACCGTTCACCTCGGGCGACTCGTGGTTGCCGCGAAGCAGCGTCACCTTTGTCGGGTTGATCACTTTCAACGCGAAGAGGTACATAACGCACTCCAGTGAGAAGGCGCCGCGGTCGACGTAGTCGCCGAGGAAGAGGAGGTTCTGCATGGTGTACTTGAGCATCACGTCATCAAAGGCGATCACTTTCTCGAGGAAGTAGCCCATATCCGCAAAGTTGCCGTGGATGTCGCCGAAGACGGTGATAGGCGACTTCAGGTGCACGAACAGCGGCTCCTTCGCCACCACCTCGCGGCACATGCTACAGACCGAGATGACCAACTTGCAAAAGTCGGGCAGGTTGTCGTAGGTGAAGCTGTTGTGCGAGGGGTTTGCGGCACGCCGGATCATGTCGATCAGCCGCGTCGGATCCACCGGCGGCTGCGTCGGCGAGTTCATGTAGTTGCGCATGTCCTGTAACTGCATCATCGTGCTGTGGCTCGCCACCGCCTCGTCGCCGACGCGGGCGCGCGTGTTCGGCGCACAGCCGGCGCGAGGGGTGTCCGGCTCCGCCACGCCTTTCGGTCCGATGGCGTTTTGGAAAAGATCGACGATCGTCACGGTCTGCGGCAGGCTGACGTAGTCGTCCTCGCACAGGAGAACATTCTGAGAGAAGACGTATTTCTCTGGTAGCGCCGGTCCGGCAGAGCTCGACTGCTCCTCGCGGCGGCGGTCTTCGCGGCGGCGGCTGTGGAAGGCGGGCTCGACTAAGATAACCGTCTCCATCATGTGCATGCGCTCCTCCATGCGGTATATCGTCGACGTGATCTCCGACAGCAGGTCAGGCGACACCCGCGACAACCATGAGTTGCACTCGGCCGCAGACAGCTTCGCGTTACTGATGCAGTCGTAGTTCGTGTTGTTGCGGCCGACACGAATTTCGTCCGTCGTGAGCAGGTCCAGCTCGACGGACCAGTCCGGCTTCAGCGTCTTTATGCGGCCGACCTTGTAGAGGGCGCGACCGTCGACGGAGTCCTCGACACGGCAGCGGACAAAGAAGCCGGACACCATTGGAAACAGCTTCGCGCGGATCTTGTGGTGCCACTCGGACAGCTTCTCACGATTGATCGTGACGGACTGGATGAGCTCCAACGAGATGGTCGACTCGGTGCGCATCGAGACGGAGGGATGGTGGCCACCGGGTGCCTCGATGGGCGCCTGCTGCGGTGACGGGGGGACGTGCGGGGGCTCCATCGTGAAAACTCGTTCGCGAGTTAAACTAGCCGAAGCAACGACGAGAAGAGTAAAACAAGTACAGAAAGCAAAAAAGAAATAATATAAGTCCAAAGCAACCGCGGTGTCAACTTCTGTCGAATACAGATCAAACCAGAAATGCGTTCCCAACTCTAACTACTTTTAGTTTTTTTTTCCTTCCAGTAACAGTGTTTGTATAGGGTTAGAGCAGGAAAAAAAAAAAAAGAGCGACACCGAATCACAACGAACAAAAAAAAAAAAGCGTAAGAGTGAAGAAGAGTGCGTAGCGACTCTTGAACGTTGCTTATATATATATATATAGAGAGAGAGAGAGAGGAAACCCACTCTTTGTTCTTCTTAGCTTCTCCCGCAAACTGGCCACGCAAACGTAAAGCGCGAGAGAAGGAAAAAAAAAAAAAGAGAATCAAAGAAAAAACAGCGGTACGGAAAAAAAAAAAAGAAGAGTAGCAAAAACCGACTCTAGAAAAGCCCGTCGAACAAATGAGGCCAGCCATAAATGCTGGCAGCCAGGAAGGGAGGATAGAAAGTAAAGTGGGAAGAAACACAAAAGAATTTAGGCGGGCACAGTGCTGAAATGCTGAACAAACGAGATGACAGATCACCTCCGCCTCTTATTAAAAGTTGACACCGCAGTCCCACTGTTTGAGTAGACAAACGCAGTCCTACGCGCTTCATGTTTAGCTTGACCTCCGTCATAATCTGTGCGTTGCACAGTGGGCCAATAACAAGAACCGTAGTAGTAGTAATAGTGCATTTCACATACAAAGACGCTGTCAGCGTTGCAATTCTCTTTTTGTCATAGTCATGTAATCGACAATAGACTAATAATAACTACTACTTTTCCTCTGAAAACATGTGTTTTTGGTCGCTGCTGTGGTGCACGCAGGTCAGCGCAACAAAGCGTCTGAAAGGGTTAAAGCAAGAAACGTAAAAAAAAAAAGGTCAACAAGAATTGAAAAGAAAACTGGAGAGGAAAAAAAAAACGCACATCCAGGCGCATTTGTAAAAAGAAATCATGTGATTTGTCCACACGAAACCCTTGCCACCACTTTTTGAGGCGAAGTCTATGGGGTCAACATGTATCATCACAAACAGACCATACGGGTACACCATTAGGCCGCTGATCCGATTCACGCTCCGGTTTCGCACTCGCTAGTACTTGGCGGACTCGGATGCGACAGGAAGAAGCCCTTTTGATCGCAAGAAGGTGCGCACGAGATCCGGGGCCACCACCGAGACGGCGCGGAAAATGTGCGCCTTTTCCGGCAGCGACCGCGCTGTCAGCTCCTCGATTGGCATCCACTCCACCTTGCGGAACTCCTGCAGAGCATGCAGCCCTGGTGGGGGAATCAAAACGACCTTGTCAATGCTGGTTGACGGAGTGAAGAAGAGCAACACACGTTGCTTCTGGCCAATGTAGCCAAAACGGCGTAGATTAGCGTGGCTGGACAGCTGATAGGCAAAGTTCATCGGGTCCCCATTCGGTGGCGGAATCTCTTGCACAAAGGTCAGGTCCTCCGGCTTCAGCCCGATCTCCTCCTCGATCTCGCGAAAGGCGGCCAACCGTACATCGTGGTCGCGCTTCTCGATACCTCCCTGAACGCACTGGTAGTGGTCGCTTTTGATGCGCTGGCAGCCAAGAAACTCCTCCTTCTCGTTGAAGATGAAACAGCAAACGTTTGGGCGGTACATTACGTTGGCATGAATCGAAAACACAGAGGGAGAGACGGACGGAGATCAAAATATCTCTTCGCGCTAACGTCACTAAGAATGAGCGAGAGGAGAAGCGCGACGATCGTTCAGTACTTAAAACGAAACCGCAAATATGGTGAAAGAAAGAAAAGTGGTTCGAAGAATCACAGAATGCGCTTGTCTGACAGCTTTTGAGACGGATTACGACTGAACTCAAGAAAAAACAGGAAGTGTCCTGTCTTCACGGACTGTTATATTCATCCAAAAAGCACTTGTAACAACAATAAAAAAAAAACGCTACAAAATATGCGATTTAAAGGAAAAAGAAATGAGAGAGTTAGTTGAAAGAAATGTCGATACAAGTCACAGAACAGCAAAGCAGAGCAGTTGAGAATGAGAAGGGAGTCAGTGTAACGAAAAGGCGTGTCCATGAGCAGAACAGTCTACTTAATATGACGCTGTTGTTTCGTTTGGTGGCATCTAACGTTAGTCCCGACAAGTAACGAGTGATAATGATCACGCAATATAGAGTGGATGACTAGCCTACGCCTCGACAGCACGCTGCCGGACACCTATGCAGTATCAAATTCACCGCCACGCAGGGTTACAAAGGGGGGGAAAAAGACTCTTCCCAGTGTCCCCTCTGCATTAAAGGACCTGCCAGGTCTTTCTTTTTTACTATTTAAGGCAAGTTGTCGCTTAATGCGCAGTTATTATCATAAACAAATACCATACTCAGACAGATTAACCGTAATCTCAAGGATTTAAAAAAAAAAAAAGAAATCAACCGGGCATTTCCCGTCAGATCAATCTCGATTTTTCTCATCGCAGCAGCTTATTCAAGTGAAAGAGCAGTTTTCCTTTTTTTTTCTGTTTAGCGCTGCTGGGGCTGTCGCAACGCGGCTAAGAAAGCCTCCTTCGAGGTTACCTGCTTCTTCTCCGTCATCTTATCCGACGTCATGCGCGACTCCTCTGCATCCAGCGCGGCGCTCGCCTTCCGCGATTGCGCCAGCGAGTTAAAAAGCTGCACCACACCCATCGTGGCTACCGAGCGCAGCCGATACTCGTAGTCGTGACGATTCTGGTGCGGCAGCAGACGCCCGTGGCTCTGGTTCTTGACCGCCTGGTGGAGAATCTTCAGCCCGATCGCCTCCGTCGTGGAGCGCTGCACCGCGACGTCCCTCTCCGGCACAACGCGCTCCTTCCTTCCTTTGCCCACCACCTCCAACGCCGCCTTCCCTATTGGCACCTTGCCAGAACTCGACGCAGCAGCCGCAGCAGCCTTTGCGCCAACGGCGACGTGTGCGTGCGCCGCGCCGTCGTCGCTCGTGAGTTGTGCAATGCGGCTCTGCAGCATCTCCGGTGCCAACTTGCGGCTGCGCTTTACTAAGGAAACTACTTTTTTGCCTTTGGCACGCTTTGCTGACTTGTTCCTCTTGGGCTTGGTGAGCTTACCCACCTCACCGCGAAACTTGCCTGCCATGAAAAGTAAGCTGCCTGATAAGAAGGCAATCGAGGAAAAAAAAAAAAGAAAAAGGAGTTGTAGTTGTTGCACTTCACAGATGGAACAAAAGAGCAATGGAAGAAGATAGGAGCAGTTGTAATTCATGAATTTTAGCTGGGATGCTAAAAAAAAAAAAAAACTGGCTTTTGCGTGTCGCGAAGGAGTGACAAAAAACTGAGCTTATTTGTAATTCAAAAAGAAGCCTGAGCTGACTCGAAAATCGCTGGAGGCTTGATTAAGGAAAGTTCTCTTTTTCCCCCGCTTCATTCCTGGAAAAAAGCGTCTCAACTTCGAGAATTAAAAGACCTTTTGATACTCCGCTAAACCACATTTTTCTTTGATTGTTATTGTTGTTGAATGACGCTGTTCTCCCATTTTTTTTCTTCAGTCTCAAGCATTCAATTGTGTAGTGTTATACAAATAACAATCTTCTTTTTTTTTTTTTTGTTGTTGTTGTTTGCATACAACGGTCTCAACAACTACAAAAAAAAAAGCTCCAAAAAAGGGAGTCTATACATCCAAGTTCAACCGGCATCCGTTCTTCGGCCTAAAGTGGCCGCAGTAGCAGTCTCTAATAATGATAACAAGTCTGCCACGCCGCGTGGCTGACGTTTGCGCTAAAGGCAGAAAAGAAAGAGAGAAGCCAGCAACACCATTTAATTGACTACTGCACGCCCCAAGTGCTTTAGGTCACTGTCTTCCATAGCAGGATGGAGACCTGTCCCCAAGTGATGTAAATGTAGCCCTTCATCTCATGTGTGACAAACGAGCCGAAGTTCCTGCCCACCACGCAGTGCCACACGCCGTTGTACTTCTTCACGAACTCGTGCTTAATGTGCGTCGCCACAGCGTTCTCCAGCGATTCTGTCTCGAAAGCCTCAATCACCGTCGTCTGCGCATCCTCGATCATGTCCTTCGGCATATCAGCTATGTAGTGCATGTCAGAGTATTTCTGTGGCATGGTGATGATGCTATCAGGGTTGATTGAAAGGGCTACAATAAAGAAAAGAGTTTAAGAAGAAAGGGATGTAATTGGGTAGCGGTGAGTGCTACCTGCTCGTGCACGGCAAGGACAACAACGTGACAACTCTTACAACCAGTGTCAGAAGACAACAGAAGAAAACACGTACTTACAAAAAACACAGGAATACAAGTGAGAGAAAAGAAATGCAGTGTAGTTGAGCAGGTTAGTAAAAGGCATGCATCGTGTCTGAATAGGAAAGCTGCCACCAGTTGTGTGCCTACGGGTGTCAACCATATCCTCCTGGTTAAAGGACACACTTTCTGTCCATCTTTGTACCGTGTTTTTACCCGGTTTCAAGCGTTGCCTGCGAGTAGCGTTACTCGACGTACATGCGCTGCGCATGCTTGGCGAGACTTGTGAAAACGAAGGTCACGGCTGTACGAAAGTTGGTTTTTCTGCGACAGATATGACTCCAATCTTCTTTTGGCTTTTTGAGTTCGGACTGCGGTGCAAAGTTCAGAAGGAAGTAAATGACAGTAATTATATAATCATTGAATATGAAAATGGCCACACTCAAAAAGTGATATACAAAGGAGAGCAAAAAAAAAAAAAGACAAATTGCATTCCACACGTTGACGTGTTTGCATGTTCATTTTCTTTTTTTTTTTTTTTCAACGACGCCAATTTGAGTACCGCTGTGGATCAAACCTCATTTTTCTTTTTAAGCACTACAATAACAGAATACCAACAGCTTCAAATCTAAGAGCTAAGCGCTGCACGGCGCACCTTACAAAAGGTTTAAACGAGATATACACACAAAGGCGGGCCGTTAAATCAGGAGAACGGGAGGAATCAGCGCAGAGTACATCCACCCAGGTGCACCGAGAGGGAACCTTACTTTCATGAACAGAGCCAAAGGTTGCCGGAAGAGTCACAGCCTTTTCTATCTCTCGCCCTTTGTGCTTCCTTTCCCCTCCCACTCGTTGCACGTAGCCTGCTTCGCCGTGTGTCGTGCATAGAAACGACGGAGCACCAATGCGCGACAACGGCAAGAACGACTGATTAGGCGCGTGCGCACGCATACGCTCACTTCTTGCTATCGCCAATAATGCCCTTCGCGGCACCGAACAGGTTCACCGGACTATTACCATCAGTGATGAGGTAACCTTTGAGGCCGAGGCTGCCTAGCAGCTTCGCCTGCGTCTCCGGTCCGGCGCGAGCGATGGCGACGAGGGTGTCGCGGCCGATGGCGTCCACCATGCGCTTCACCTTCTCCGCCTCCGCCTCCGCGGCGGCCTGCGCCTTCGTCACGTCCATCTCGTTCTGCCGCCTCGTGTACTCGAGCTCAAGAGCCTGCCGCTGCTGCAGCTTTTGTAGCTCCGCCTCAGCGGAAATGCGGTACGCCTTCGCGCGCATCTCCGCCTGCTGCAGCTCCGACTTCACCTCGATGAGAAGTGCCTCGGCACGCGCCTTCGCCTCGGCCACAGACTGCCCGCTCGCCTGCAGCGCCTCGCTCTTCGCCTGCAGCTCTAGCCACTGCGTCTTAGCGTTTTCGACCTCGATCTTGTCCACCAGCTTCTGCCGCTCGAGCTGCCCTTTCGCCTCCTGGTCCTTCAGCTCGTTGCCGTGCCGCGCCGCAGCCTCCTGTGACTTGGTTGTGATTTCAATCGCCAGCTGCACCGACTTCTGCAAGCTGTCACGCGTCTTCTCATCCGTCGGCTCTGACGACTGCACGTCGATGTTCGTCACGACAAAGTCGTTTGCGCTGAAACGCAGCTCCTTCTTCACCTCACCCGCTTCGTCCACTCCGAAGACGGCAGTACGGATAATCTTGGCGGAGTTGCGGTGGAAAGAGTCGAAGTCCTCGGCGGCGACGGCGCCGCGCACGCGGCTGGCGATCGTCTTGCAACAGTCCCCAACGAAGTCCGGCACCGAGAAGGTCTTCTGCGCCGGCTCGGTGCGGTTGATGTCGAAGTACCAGTTGTAGGACAGGCGCAGGCGCAGCCGGGCGTGGTCGGAGGTCTCCACAACGACCGTGTCGCTCGAGAAGCGCGGGCCGAGGAAGAGTTGCAGCGACTGCAACGAGTTCGGCACTTTCGGCGTCCCACCGCTCAACGACAGTACCGTGAACTCCTCGTGGGGGGCGAGTATCACTAGGCTAGGCCCTAACACGATCCGCGGCTGCTTCTTGCAGTAGTCGTAAATCTGCACCGCGGCGTTGTGCTGCACGTTGAAGCGGATGATGCGGTGCTTCTCGCGGTGGCTGACGAAGTTCGGGTTCCGCTCCGTCGTCTTAATGCGGCCGCTCGGCGACTCCAGGAGCTCCTCCACCGCGAGGGGAAGATGCTTCTCCCACAACACCTCGTCCACGTCCAGCAGATAGGGCTCACCGATGACGGCACGCACCACTCCGGACGTCGTGTTCATGACGTAGATGCCCTCATTCTTGTCCAGCGCAATGACGCGGCGGTGCTCGAGCAGCCGCATCTCATTTGCCGGGGTGTACTCGCACGGGCCACGCACCATCCAGCGGCAGCCGGGCTGTCGTACCACGTCGCCGTCGCGGTACTCGCACACCGCCTCCAGCAGCAGCGCCTCCTCCTTGCCCGCCACGAGCACCGGCTCCACGCCAGCAGGCATCGTCTCGCCGGGCTGCAGAAAGAAGGTGCATTCGCCGCGGCGCACGACGGTCTCGCCGAAGCGGTTGCGGCCGGCGTCGTCGATGGGGTGGTGGACAATGGCGTATTCCTTCGCGTTGAGCGACACCGCCTTTATGTCCGCCACCTTCTCCTCGTAGGCGTCGACAATGTGCACCGCGGCGTCTTTCGAGGTCACCAGCCACTCCTCGCCGGCCTTGCGAGTCTTGCCGTAGACATCCGTAAAGGTGCGCGTGGAGCGGAGGTGCAGCGCACGCTTCGCATTGAGCAACGTACCCTGCACCATCGACTCCACCTCCTCCTCTACAGAAGGCAAGTAGGCGCCGAGGCCGCGCTCCAGCCAGCGCTCGCCCGCCACACGGCTCTGGCCGTGGCGGTCAGTGAAGTTCACCTTGGCCGACAGCAGCAGCGCGGTGTTCGGCTTGACCACCCTCGCCTTCACCTCCTCGATGACCGTCACCTCCACACGAGGCATGTAGACCTGAGGCCCCACCACCATCCATTCCGTTCCCGCAGCCACTGCGCGGCTACCGTCCGTGAAGTCGCGGATGCAGCGCACGTAGTAGCCGGCATTGCTCGGGATCAGCCGCAGCTTCCGCACTGCCTGACCATTTTCCTCCTCCACCACTTCACCAGGGTAAAGGGGGAAGGGTTCACCCTCGAAGCGGATCTCCGCATCGCCGAGGCGCAACCGCACCTGCCCAGAGGCGTCCACGGCGGCGGCGCCCTCCGCAGTGCGCACGCACGGATTTTTGACAACGCAATAGTACTGTGGCGGAACGGAAACACATGGGCGGGGCTGGAAGAGGCACGTCTCGTGTTCCTTGCGGGTATAGACATCAGGACCCACCACCGTGCGCGTCACGTTCGTGTTGTTGTCCAGAATGTGGACGTAGTGGTAGCGCTTAATCCGGATAACGGAGTCTTCCATTACGACAAACGAGTGCTTGTGTGTGTGGGTGTGTGTGTGCAGGCGACAAGAGAAAAGTCGTAAAAGCAAAAATTCGAAACTGTGCTTGTAGAAGTACGACGCACAAAAAACAATAGCAAAAAAAGAAACTCTGGCGCTACTTCGATGGAAAGAGAAGAGCAACAGAAGCTTCTCCTCTGTTTCGTGAATTGAGTAACGCTGTGACAACGAGAGCACGGGGTCTTCAGGTTAGAACAACTTGTGCTGACGTCGTTGTATTTCCTTTTTCCTTCTTCTTTTATTTTTCTCTTCTTTTTTTTTTTTTGTTGTTGTTGCGTTGTTTTAATATGCGCCGTTCTTCAGAAGCACAGAGATAGTGAGAGAGGCGAAAAGAGCTCACGCAATTTACTTTCTCCAGCACAGGTTTTGGCGTCGAGGCGTTATTGTACTTATAGCAGACTAGAAAGGCACGGAGAAGAGAGAGTTGAAAGGGTCGTTTTCGCGTATACACATGGAGCGTCACAAAGCGAATTGCGGAAAAGACGTCGCAGACACACACAGGCGCAGAGTAACCTGACGTGTACACGAGAGCACCAACAAGCGCGTCTTTTTTGTTCGGCTTTGCCTCCAGTTTTCATTGATTAACTATCTCAGAAGACTTGTAAAGGAAACACTTTAGTTTCGTCTACGCCGCTTTGTTTTCAACTGTGCAGAGACTCCTTTTCGATACATGTCCTCCTTGCAATCTCGTTTTATAGCTCTTCTTTCTATTACGAGTAGACCGAGCAAAAAGAAAAAAAAAAAAAGAACCGCAGAAACATCCAGAGAAGGTATACGTCAGCACAAATAAAAAAAAAAGAGATCTACTCGCGCCTAAAAACTGCTGAACACGTAAAGCTGTTTCCGCATCTATTGCTGGTGTAAAGATCTCAATAAAGGAACGACCATCTAATGCCTCGTGCTTCTGTTTTTTTTTTTTTTTTTACATCAGGTGTCCTTCTATTGCACACGCAGGTGCTGGAACACCTTGTGAAGAGCCTGTTCCTTTTCCTGAATGGACTGCTGGAGCCGCCCCATCTCGGCGCGGTGCCTGTCGCGGTTCACCTGCAGTTGCTGCTCCAACTGCTGCCGCACCGCCTCCACCTCTGTCCGGAGGTCGTCCTCGCGACCAAGCAGCGCCTCCTGCTGCAGAAAGTACTCCTTGATTCCACGCACCTGCGCCTCCAGCTCCTCCTGAGTATGGGCGACGCCTTGCAGGTCACCGTAGAGCTCCTCGGCACGCACTGCCACCTTCTCCATCACGCTGTACAGGTCGTTCATCTGTACAACCATCTCGGAAGGCGGGAGTAGGTGGAAGTGCGGCTGCGCGGCCCGGGCTCGCGCCACCAGGCCGCCCATCTCACTCTGAATGCCGTTACACTCCTCTTGCAGCAGCGCCACGGCGTCGCGCATGCGCCCACGCTGCGCCTCCAAGGCGGCCACCTCCGCGGCTAGCACCGACGCCTTTACACCAGTGAGGGCAGACACTGGTGGCTCCGCCGCCTTGCCCGGTGGCTTGAAGCTGCGCGCCTCTAGCTCCATCGGCAGCACCTGCACCAGCTCCATGTTCTGCCGCTCTTGCACGCCGGTGTGGCTGTTGAAGGACGCAATTGGCGCACTGCCAAGACTCTTCGTTGTCAGTGCACCGAGCTCGTGCTTGCGGCGCACACACAAGTTCCACGCGGTGGCCGATGCGATGATCTGGCCGCCCTGGGCGAGGGAGCAGAGATGCACCAACTGCGACACCGCCGTGCCGTGGTAGTGGTTGCGGTAGCTGCCGTGAAAGGGAATGCCGGACGGCTCAACATAGGCCTCGCCGGCGTGCAAAGCCATAGACACCCGCAGGCCGCGATACACGACGCGGCCGCCATTGGTCCGCTCCTCCTGCGCCTCCGGCAGCCGCAGCAGCTCTGCCGGCCACGGCAGCCGCAGCAACCACTCCTGGCTCTCCGTGCAAAAGCGGCAAGCCGCCGTGGCATTGGCGAAAGCCAGCAGCATTGACACGTCGTCGCTGTAGCACTCGTAACACCCGTACTCACTCATTTTAAGCCGCAGAGTTCCGTAGAGCAGCTGCATAGCCGACCGCATCACCTCCGTGTTGGCGGCCCACAGCGCGCGGCCAGCGGGCACGCAAAGGCAGACAAAGACGGCATCGCGCAGCGGCGGAGGCACCGCCGGCGCGCTCTCACGCAAGCAGCTCTCCAAGTTGTCGCTGAAGAAGAGCAACCGCGATGCAACGCTGGCGACGGCGGAATCTGTCTCGTCCTGGCGGTCCTCCAATTCGTGCAGCGCGCGACGCAGGCGTTCCTGCCGCTCCGCCACGTGGTCAAGCTGCGTCACCGTAGGCAACCGCTGCAGCGACTGCGCTGCTGCGTCGTCCTGGGTGGAAAAGTTCGTCATCTGCTTCAGCTGCATGACGCGGTAGGCCACCCGCTCCACCGCGACCTTCGCCTCGGCGTTCTCTAGAATGCAGCGTGGCGCGTACAGCTCCGGCAATTGCTGCAGCTGCAGCTGTGCGCTGACTAGCTCCACGGCCGAGTCCGGTGAATTGGCAATAAAGTTGTGGTAGAAGGCGTCGAGGTGTGAGAGAAGGAAGCTGTTCCACAGCTTCAGCTTCTCGACGAAGTCGTCCTTGTCCGCCAGCAGTACCGCCAGCTTCTCCGTCCCTTTCCGCGTCTCAGCCAGCGCCGCCTCCTTCTCCTTTCGGTCCTTCGCCAGCTGTACTTCGTATTCCTTGCGCTGCTCTTCAACCCGCTGCTCCAACGCGCGTAGCCGCTCTTTGTACTCCGTTTCCACCTTGTGCACCATGTTCTGCGATTGCGCCTCCAGTTCACGGTAGTGCCCCGCGGCAGCGTCGTGCGACTCGCGCACCGCCTTCAGCTCTGACGAGAGCTCCTCTACGCGGGCCTTGAAGCGCGACTCCACAAACTCCACCTCCCGCACACCGGCCGCCTTGACGTCTTCGATCTGTCGCTGGTACATCCTGGTCAATTCTGCGCAGCGCTCGGTGGCGATGCGAGTCTCGCTCTTCAACCCAAGCTCCTTGTCCTCCGCCTGCGAGCGCAGCAGCCGTATTTGGCTCTCCGTTGCTTCTGCGGACTCGCGCCTTTCCTTCTCCAGCTCATCCAACCGGTCACGCAGGGTCTTCACCTCGACCTCTTTTTCTTCTAGTTGTTGCCGCGTCTTTTCCGTCAGCGTGTACTCCAAGAAGCGCAAGTCGCTCTTCGCGTTGCCGAGCTCCGTGCGCAGGTTCGAGCACAGCCGCATCAGCTCCTCAATCTCCTTCTCCTTGAGGGCGATGCCCGCGGCTGTCCGCTGCTGGTTGGCCGACCGCCATGGCCGCTCCAAGTCTGGCCGGCTGAAGAGTTCCTCTCCGCGAACGACGCCGGTGCGCGTTTTGATGTACGCCCCCGGTACGCGATCGCCGCCGTAAACGCCAGTGACCTTCCCACTTGACACTGACTCCATACTGATACGCACACGCGCAGGCACCTACACCACAACGGAACAAAACCGCTGGAGAATAGGGAGGGTGACGAGTAAGAAGAGAAGGACAGCTTCGTACGTGCGGTGAGAAAAGCCTAGTGTTACTTGCTTTTGTATTCTATATGCGCGAGTAGACGCTGGGCAAGCGTATATCTGCTACGCTGCACCGAAATAGATGCTGATGATCCACGTGTGCCAGCAAGGAAAGAGCAGGCGATAGAAGAAGGAGGATTCACCAGAGCTCGACAGATAAAGGGCTTCAGTTTGGTGAACAGTGGATTATGGTGACAAAAGACACATGTTGTAGTGCTTTCCTTCTTTCTTGCGATCTGGCGCATGGAGATTTGTCCAACACTTCTGTCAGCCTTGCGCACACCTTCCAATACATCCTCCCTTCGTAGCACCTTCGTTTATTGTTGTGAAAAAAAAAAAAGCTCCCATTCGCACACGCACTGCTACAATCACACTCTTTACTCTGTTCTCTGTTATAGTTAACGTTACGGCGAGCCTTTGTGCGACTCAACAGTGTTGCATTCTTTTTTTTTTTTTTTTCGTGCTGATGTAACGATGGTTCCAGTAAAAGTAAATGAGTCTTCAGAGAAAAAGACCGTTGTTTTACAACTGCTGTACATGTGCCAACAAAAAGAAAAGGAGAGAAAAAAAAAGATAGCTTGCTGGAAAAGAAAAGGACTAAGAAAAAAAGGCTGAACACCTACTGTACAATGAGCTCCAGCAAAAAAAAAAAAAAAAATATAGAGAAACCAGAGATGAGAATAAGAAAACAGCGCTCAAATTCTCACCAGCAGTCTGTTTGCTACGTTCCAGTAATTCGGTGAACTTCGAGTGTTTTCTGCAAACGTCCCACTTCTTCCTCTAAAGTACGCACGCTTTCACTACCGCCTAGCTGAGACTGCTTCACGTCCAGCTGCAAGGCAGCGATGATGTTCATCTGGTCCGCGATGCGCGACCTCAGCAGTGCTTCCGTCTCCTGCCATGCCTTCTCTCTCTGCAACGACTTCTCCTCCAATGTGCGCAGCTCCCCTTTCAAGAGAAAAATCTCATCAGCTCGCGCACTCTCACGGGCTACGCCCACCTCTTGACGGTTCGGGATGAAGTGCGCGTCGAGGATGTCACGAAGCCGCGCAATCTCGTCGTTCTTGCTGCTGCGCAGCTGATCTAGCGCCTCGCCGCGCGATGTCAGCTGCGCCTGCAACTCAGCCGCGCTGCTCTTCAGCGTCTCGATCTCCGCCAGCAAAGTCTGCTCGTACGCGTGCCTCGCCTCGTTGCGACCTTTTTCTGCATGGATTTGCGCCTCCAGCTCATGCGCTGCGCGTTGCTTCGTTGCTTCGCTGTGCTCCAGGTCCTTTTCGTAGTGGTCGCGCAGTCCCTTCAGCTCCTCGCGCAGCTGCGCAATCGTCGTGCGTCCGTTCGAGACCTGCGCGTTGAGAAAAGTAACAGTGTCAAAGTGCTCCCGCTCCTTGCGGAGAAGCAGCGCCTTCATCTCCCCGTTCTCCTTCGCCGCCGCCTCAAGTTCCACCTGCGTCTGGTGCAGTTCGGCTCGCAGGCGTTGCGCGACTTGCTCTGCTTTGGCCGCGGCGTCATGGTGTTCCGCCTTCGCGGTGTCCAGCTCGCGGTGCAAGTACTCCGCATCGAACTTGATCTGATCCACGAGCAGCTTCAGCTCATGCACCTCCGTTGCAGCCGATTGCTTCGCCTCCTGTGCCTCTCGCTTCACTTTAACTATCTCCTCTTGCGCAGCGCTGCACATACGTGCCAAACGATTCAGGTCTGCTTTTGCTCGCTCAGCGCACTCCTGCTCCGCCGACATCTCACTCTCGTGCTGTCGAGCATCCGCCTCCAACTGAGCATTTAGCAGCTGCAGCAGCGTAGTATTTTTGCGACCGTCGGCGTCCCGCTCCGCGAGCGCCTCACGCATTGCCGCGCTCGTCGCCACTGCCTTCTCCAAGTCTCGCTCCACCTCGCGCTGCTGCAGGCTGTGGCTGCGCGCCTGAAACTCCTTCTCCTCCGAAACACGCTGCAGACGGTGCCGCAGCACCTCTGCCTCTGCCAGCGCCTCGCAGGCCTGCTCGCGAAGGTGTTGACGATCGTCGCTGTGCGACCGCCGCTCAGCCTCCAAGGTTTCTCGCAGCTGCCCGAGCTGCAACGCCGTCGACGCTCGCTCCTTCAACACGAGTTCGCGAAGCTCTTCCATCTCCACCTTGGAAAGATCTTCTTTTTTTCGTAGCACGTCCTGCACTCCGCGCAACTGCTGGATCTGGAGCTCGTGCGCTGCGTCGTCCGCCTCCTTTGCAACTGTTACGCGCCTGAGCTGCTGCGTGACTTCGTCCAGCCGGTTGTCCTTCTCACGCAGCGCATGCACCTGCTCATCGCGCAGAAAGGCAAAACGCTCCTCTACCTCATCGCGCTGGCGTCGCTCATTCTCGCAGCGCAGAAAACTCTCCGCCTCGGCTTCCTGAGCGCGCAGCAGGTTCAGCCGCGCCGTCTCCGCGTCACTCCTCCCCGCAGCTTCCTTCTTGCCTTTTCCCTTCTTGGCCGTCATCGAAAGGCGTTGCGGTGCACGGCTGAAAACAACAACGACAGAAAGTAAAGATGAAACGAAAAAGGGGCAAGAGACAGTCTGAGTCGCACAATGTCTTCGCGAAAAGAAGAGAAAAAAAAGTCGCTCAACTTGTATTGAGAAAAGAAGATAGGTTCTCGTTTCTTATTTTCCAAGAAACGAAGAAAGAGAATGATGAGAGCAAAAACAGCAGACGTAAGACACTTCAAAAAAAAAAAAAAGATGGAGGCTGTAAAGCACGGGGTTTTGATTCTCCTCACAGAGTGGAAACGTTTTCTTAACGCTTTTTAAAGAGAAGAGGAAAGCCGCAAACACATTTTTTCGTTCAGAGCAAAGGGTGGTGTGAGAGCTATGGATGGATTCAAGCTGAGCGCAACCCTCGTAACATTCAATCCCTTCCACATTCTCTCGTTCATGCTCTTGCGGTAAATCACAATTGGCATGCGACACGGGCATCAGGCGGGCCTCTAAGATAAAGTGGCTCGGCGATCACGTATAAATGATCCATTATATGTGTGTGTTCTCTCTTCCTCGAATACAACATCAACTGCAGGACAACGCGAGAATAAGAGTGAGAGCGAGAGAAAAAACTCACGGCATCATGGATCAGCTGAGCAAAGCACACCTGGAAAGCTCAACTTGTCATCGTCTACCCTCAAAATTCCTTTCTCTTTTTTTTTTAATGCGCTTCCAAAAAAAAAAAAACAGAAACAGCACTTTACACCGAAGTGTGCAACACAAAGTCATCTGTCCACATGTGCTCGCTCAAAAAACGAGAGTGTACGAACGTGTGCACATACGCACACACAACGCAGCGGTGCACCAAGGGAGTCGCAGCAAAGTGCCTATGCAGGACAACAAGTATCTGTCGCTCTCACTCCATTTCCCAACGGTTGTTGTTGCTTCTGTGCTTCCCTTCCCTTTTTTTTTTTTCTTCCGCTCACAACTGTGTTGTGATTTCAAGCCCAATGGCTCCACTCTCTGTTTAAATGAAAAGAACCAACTCGATGTTTATGGAGCAGCAACACTACTCCTCTGCTCTCCCCCAACTCCATCACTTTCAATGCAGCGTAAATTCACGTCGGAACATTTTTTTTCACTTCTCTGCGGTGATAATACTTCCCTTCTTGGTCTTTTATCAATCCCTAATCCTTCCTTTTGTGTGCTTGTATGGCTGCCAAAGGCGCTTCGTGCGAGTCCACAGGCGCAGGGGAAGACCGCTTCATGAAAACAAAAGCTAGATAGTAGCACTTGATATCAAGTACAAGGGAAAAACAACACAGCCCAAATTGTTTACGTATGAATTCCACCAGTAATAGAGGCTTTACAATGAGCCTTTCCATAAGCGTACTTATCGCAAAAAAAAAAAAAACGAGAGTCTAGCGTTTGCTAAAAAAACGGGTAAAAAAAAAAAGTCATGCGAATGAAAGAAAAAAACGCTTCGGCACAGCTTATAGCACAACAAACAATGGCAATCTACCATCTTGGTAGACCATTAGTAACACGAGAAGACATACATAAGCACACAAGAGAAGAGCCCTCCTAGCAAAAGAAAAAAAAGTGATATTGGCAGTAACAACAAAAAATGGAATAAGAGTAGTAATTGTAGTTGAACATGTATAAATCCCACTGCTGCTCTGGCTCTTTTTTTTTTTTTTAGTCACCTCGGCGTCTGGAACTTTCCAGCGTGCCACAAAGCTGTCTCTTACGAGTTGCTCAGATACTGGGAAAGCCAGCGGAAGCCGTCGCCGTATCCAACGTTCCTCACGACACTGCACATGTACACCTCCAGCGGACGCACGTTAGGGTCGGTCACCTTCGTTGCCTTGCCCGTCAACGCCCCATCTAGGCCCATCTCTGACACAAGCTGCCCCTCAGAGCACGTGCAGCCAGGTATATCGATCTTGTTTCCAAGAATCAAAAAGGGAGTCTTCGCCAGCTCTTCCGACTGCAGCAGCATGTCCAGCTCCTGCTTCGCCTCAGGGAAGCGGACGGGCGTCGCCGCATCGACGATAAACACAACGCCGTCGACTTTGGTGAAGTAATCCTTCCAGAGGCGACGTGCCTGCTGGTGGCCGCCCATGTCAATCGTCTTCAGCTTGATGCCGCCAAGAGTGAGGTCTTCGGCGTTGGGGTGGAACGTGGGGCGGTGAACGTGGACCTGGTTTGTGGCCAGCTTACCCAGCAGAGTTGTTTTGCCGGCGTTATCGAGACCCAGAAACAGCAGCTTGCCAGTTTTGTTGGACAAGCCCAAGTAGGACAGCCAATCCCAAACCCAGCTGAACCAGCCCATGTTGTCGTGTTTCACAATTTTGACTTGTGTGTAAGGTGGTACCGGGCTGAAAATGTGTGTGTATATGAAGATAAGCAGTGACAAATTCTCTGATGCTATGCGAAGCACGGCGAAGATAAAAAAAAAAAAAGAGAGACACGAGGATGGTAAAAACCTACAGAGACTTTGAGAAAATCGATATGTCATAAAAGCGACAAGGCATCTTGTTTGTTTGCCTTTCTACCATTACAAGCTAGATGGGATGCGCAGCAGCAAGTCGCTCTCTTTTCCTTGAACTTTTGCATCACATCGGCTCACGTAATCCCAAAGAAAAAAAAAAAGCGACGGAACAGCTGCGCACAACACGCGTAGACATCGTTGTCAGTGCGTTCAAAAGACGCTGTTCACAAAGGCTCTAAAGCCACGAAGCCTGTGCAAAAGGATGCGTAACACCTTGAGTTGGATAGTGAAGAGAGTTTTGTAAGCCAAATAAGGATCAGCAGTCTAGTGTGAATAAAAGTTACGCCTCACTGTCGTAGCGCAGAGCAGCTAGGCTTAATTTTCTCCCTGCCTTACTTCTTCAGCTTTGACCTTCCTTTCGGGCGAGGACGATGAGGATTGCTCCACGGCCGCTCGTTTTCCACATCCCACTGCCGCGTAAGGGCCAAAACTTTTTGCTCAGCGTTCATGACGCTCTTCATGTCTGCATACACCTTCATCACGGCACCTTCGCAGCACGTGTGAAACGTGTCTTTATCTTTGATGTGAATAAACATTGTTCGCTTGCAAACAGGGCAACGCTTCAGCAGAACATGGCCGGGCTTCAAGAGGCGAGTGGGATCGTCGGGGTTCTGCTCCCTATACTTGTTGCGGAAGTAGTGCGGGTTAACCATCTGTGGTCGCCCGTTCAACCGCAAACCGCCAGGTCTGTGCTTCCATGGGTTAAAAGCCGTTAACCGAGCTTTCAAAAGACTGCTACAGTTCTTCAGCATTGTAAAACCATCCGAAATGAGAGGGAACAACAAGCACGCTCTGCTTCTCCTTTTTATTGCTGGCACCTATTCCCGTTTACAGATGCAAAGCAAAGTGCCAATCATGCGAATTGCGTATGCGTAAAAGGTATAAGGAAAGGTAAAAAAAAAAAAAGCAGACAGATAGCGAAGGCGAACAGATCCAAATAAAATATGAAATCAATAATAAGTCAACAGGAAGGGGAAAAAAAAACTGACTATTATTCGGTTCCTCTTTTTTTTTTTTTTGCTTGCTTTTTGTCATTCACTGCTTTTTCACGTCCTTGAAGAATACAACAAAGCCCTACAATATTGCATTCTATGGATTTCGGGTGCTCTTAATGCTCATCAATTCTTCACAAAGAAAAAAGACTTGTTATTGCTGCATAAGTGGAGCTGTTTCTGCGAAACTTGTTGCAACCTTCGTAACTAAATCAATAAACAAGTTCTTGTTTTGTCGCTTATTTTCGTAGGCGTGCAGGATCTATAAAACTCTAAAAAATGAAGGTGAAAGAGCCTTAAAGAAAAAAAAAAACGTTCTGGACATTTAAAAAGGGGGAGTTGTGTGTAAACAAAATTCTAAAACTACACAAGGGAAAGGAAAAAGGGTATAAAAGAACGCGTCATAACGAATCGATCGCTTAAAATAACAAAGAAAAAAACGCAAAATGATGCTTCTAAGCAGTCCCTGCTTCGGGATTCGTAGACTCCACTTCTTTTTTTTTTTTTTAGGGTGTGGATATGTGCCTGTGTCGACTAGCTGCTTAGCTTTATCGAAAGGAGGAAAAAAGTACATTTGGGAAAAACTCAATTCAACGATCCTGGTGCTTCGTCGCGCAAACGCTTCAGCTTTGGGGCACCTGCCATTACAAGGTTGACGTCTTGCGCTGGAATAAGGCTCATGTTCGTCTTAGCCTCCTCTAGTCGATGAACCGTGTCAGCGTCGATGGAGGGCAATCGCTTTCCATTCCTGCGGCTCCGCTCGACCATTCCCTTCAGCCGATCAAAGCACAGAACCCAATAGTTGGACTCTTTATTCGCCTTATTGATCGCTTCTAAAGCCCGCGCGGAATCGGCAGCGCGCATCTCTTCGCTCTCACCAAGAAGCTTTTTCGCTCCATCTAACGCTGCCTTGTACTCGCACTTCCGGGAAACTTCATAGTTGACGGCAATCCGTAGTTTCGCCAAATCTTTTTCGACGACAATGTTCCTTGACCGCTCCATTTCAACGAGCTTCTGCGACTCCTTTTTGTAGGCTTCGTGAGCTCTCTGTTCATCCTCGAAGCGGCGCAGCAGTGCGGAAAGCTGCGCGCTACCTTGCTCCTTTTCTCGTTGCAACAGCGCCACCTGCCCTTCGAGAAGAGCGATCCGGCTGAGAAAAACCTCCTGCTTCTCCGCTAAAGCGCGGTTGCCCTTGCTCATCGCCGTCTTAGCCTCTTTCGCGAAAAGGGTGAGCTCGCGACAGGCGGACTCGGCCTGCTCTTTGGCCAGCAAGAGCTGTGCTGCCTCCTTGCTTCCGCTTGCTAAAACAGAAAGGAAAAACGCGCCTATGACCTCAAAGCGTTCCTGCCACAGAGTCTGCAAGCAGTTCATCTGCTCATCGCAGCACTGCAGAGCACGTGCTTGCAAGCTTGACGCTGTTGCGAGCTCAGCCATCAAGCGCAGCTCCATCTCGACACGCTGCGTGTCCTTCTCGCTTAGCAGACCTTCTTTTTGGGTGAGCTGCTTGTCTAGTAGCGTGACTTTTTGTTTCAGAGAGGAGATTTGCTGTGTTGAAAGCTCTGCCTCCATTCGCAGCGCATCCATCTCCGCTCTGCTGGCTCCCACGCCTGCCGTGATTTCAGCAATTTCGCGCTTGCTGCACTCGACTTGGCTCTGTAAATCCGCTATAAGCTGCTCTTTCTCACGCAAAGCATCGGCGCGCTCGACATTAACGTGTTCTGCTTCGTCTGCCCGCTGACTCAGAAGCTGCATCCGCTGTCGCAGCTCTGTCGCCTCATCTTGAGAAGTTTGCCATGAAGCAAACCACTCGGCTGTCTGTTTCCGTGGGATCGAAGACCACTCGTTGAGCCATGAGGCGAACAGGTCCGATTTTTGAGCCACGCATTCGCAAAAGTGTAACTCGCGCTCTTTTGCGTGAACGTGAGACAGCATATGTGCCAACTCCTGCCGTACCTTGTCCGTCATCTCTGACTCTTCAAGAATTTTGCTGTGGTACACTGCGTTTTTTTCACTCGTTGAACTGAGCTGCTCCGTCAAGTCGTTGATGACGCTCTGGCGCGCCGCCACTTCAGCTTCGAGGTTGCGAATATCGCGCGTAAAAACCTCCGCTCTTTCGTCAGATTGGCTTTGCAGCAGCACCATTTCCTCTTCTTTCGCTTCGATGACGCTCTGCAATTCGCACAGCTTGACCGCCAGATCTTCCTTTTCGGAAACCAGCGACTCATTCGTGCTGACGGAGTTTTTCAGTGCATCCCTCGTCCGCTGCAGCTCGGCCTCCAAAGACGAAATCTGAAACGACCTTTCTCCGCCTTGGTTTTCGCTTTTCTTCAGCTCTACGTTCAGTTGGCTGATGGTGAGCTCGTGGCGCCGGATTTCAACGCACTTCTCCTTCAAATCGTCCTGCTGAAGGCGGCATTTTTCCCTCATCTCGTCCAACGCCTTCTGGAGTCCCGATTGGCTCTGCGCAGAAAAATTCGCATCGCGCTTGAGCGATTCGACGTGCAAATTCAGCCGAGCGATTTCTTTTTTCGCGTCAGTGACGTCACACTGCAGTTTTTCATTCTCGCCTTTTTCACCGAGGCTCACCATTTTTGCAGCGTTGACGCGATCGTTCAGCGAGACAATGGTCTGCTCCATCCGCTCCACTGTGCAACGCTCATTTTCTAAAGCAGCTTCGAGCGTCCGAATTTCGGTCTCCTTCAAACCGATTGTTTCGCGCTGTTTGTCACCCGCAAGGTCGAGCTTGTAGATCGTTTGCTCCAAATCGCATAGCTTGCTCTGCAGCTTTTCCGCCTGCGAGTGAAGGCTTCGCACCTCAGCTTCCAACGCCTCCCGAGATTCAGCAACTTTTTTGGCTCGATCGCGTTCTATGTCGAGTAAGCGGGCTGTTTCAGCAAATTCGTTTCTCACCTTGCGCAGCGAGACTTCCAACTCGTCGATTTTGCTACGGTACAACACGGCTGCTTCGTTCATTGCAGTCTGCTCCGCTGTCCATTGTTTCTCAGCCTCGATCCACTGAGCAATAGAAGCGTTAGCATTACTGCGAATTTCTTCCACTTCTGCTCGAGCTTGCTCCGCTGCTGCTCTCTCGCTCGCAATTATTGCATCCCGGCTTTCCACTTCTTTCTGAAGCGAGTGGATGCGGTCATCTAACTTAGCGATCTTTTTTGATTCTTCAACAAGTACCAATTTTTCGCGCCGCAACCCCGCTTTATCTTGCTCAAGCTGCGCGATTTGTGCGTGAAGGGCTTTGCATTCGGCCTCCAGATCATTTGATCGCGCCTTTTCCCGCTGCAGCTGAAAGTCTAAGTGCTTGATGCTAGCTTTTTCCATCTTGTCCTGCAAGTCGTAGGCAGCAAGAAAAAGTGATTCGCTTTGTGGATCGACTACAAATTGGCCCTTAGTCTTTCCCCGAATGCTCGCCTGGGAAGTTTGATGCGGTTTCAAAGATCTGTAGAATCTGTCTTTTGAAACATGAGGCAAGAAGAACAGAAAATGCAACAGTCGAAAAAAAGAGATAGTTTATCCGAGCGGAAAAAAAAAAAAGAAAGCCCATTTAGCTCCATTTCACAAACCCACTTTTTGTGTGTGTTGTCGCTTGAAGACCCACCTACACAGGAAAAAAAAAACCTCGCTTTTTATCTCCCTTGAGTTTTTCGGACGCTCCGAGCTCTTTTCGCCAGGAAAAAGGACTCGTTCAAACACGCAGAGCAACAGCCCTCACCCCAAAATGAACGCCAGAAACTAAAAGCGATTCCAGCAAAACTAAACGGGGGACATCACTGCTTGCTTTGACAGCAAAAGAGCGTTTCGACTGAATGTTGTCCAACGCCTATTCGGCAGTTACACAGAAATGAGTGCGCAAGTGAGAAAGGAAGGCAACAACGACAACAATGTCTAGGACGCCAAACTCACGACACAACTTAGCAGAAGCGGGCTCCTGATAACTTACAGAAATACAGAATACAGTAATAACAATAAGGAGAGTAACAGTAATAACAATAATAACTATAAGGAACGCCTTGTGCAGTTGCGGGCTGATTCTTGCAATTCCAAGAGGTGCCATAACAAGAAAAGAAAAAACTGACGACTTCTTTTCACGCGTGAACAGCAACAGCGAAACATAGTTTCTCCTCCATTTACCATAAGCAAAAACAGTAATTGATAGTAATAATTATAATAATAGTAGCGCGGCTGACAAGCGTTCGGAGAACGAAACCAAAAAAAAATTGGAAGAAAACCAACAGTCCTGCTTCGTCCTGCTCACTTGACAACAAACAGGTGCAAGCATCAACTGCGTGCTGCGACAATACATGAAGCGCTTTCCCTCCGGCCAAACAAAAATCGAAAAACGGTTCAAAAAGGAAAAAAAGAAACGCCCAGAACACTGTCTTTTATCATTTCGAAGTAAGACAAACCCCAAAAGTGTTATATATAAAGCAATAAACAACTTCCTCTACTCTGCAGCTTCGTCTCACTCACAGCACCTTTTGTCATTGCTGTTGATTACAAGGACGGAAAAGCACATTGAACTAAAAGTACTTCGGACTTGATCTTTCTGTTTTTTGCGCTAGGCCACAACTTCAAAGACAAGTTAGCTTCTGCTACGTAAAACACGGCGTTTCTTCCTGTTGCCTTGTAAAAACTGTGCAGAAGACACTAACAGCAGATAAAAGCATGGGTTCACACAGTTTTTCCTTGCGCCTACACACTACTAACTCAAAACAAACGAGTAATAACCAAGGCGGAGCAACCACCGATGCGATCCACAGGCAAGAGTAGACAACTTTTCATACCCCGCAGTAACAACGAGTAGACTGCAGCAACATAGTTGCCAAAAGTAGTGCCGCCACAGCTTTTAGTCTCCCCCCCCTCTTCATCCGGGATACAGAAAAGAACACTAAGGGATTAAAATCAACAACTGACTTCGACTTTGGCCCATCACAAATCACAAAACAACTTTCCAGAGCAACGGTACTGTTGCGCTCGCCGCCTCCGGCGCTGTGACGAGCACGTTGACGCTCGTGTACACCACAGAGAATAGGCGCGGCTGCTTTTTGGCTTTGTTGTGATGCTGTGTGTGTGCTGGGTGCTGTGCTGGTGGCTACGTAACAGGGATGGATCACGAGAAGCAGAAGCAGCGCCGCTAAGCACCGCGTACGTTTGCACCTCTGCAAACAAGTACCAGAGTTGTTGGTGCCGTGTAAGTTGCTGACGCCGCCCGTTTGAGCGTGGTTGAGGAGTTTTGCGGGTGTAGGTGCTTTTATTTAACGCATGTGTCGACAAATTACACGTTGAAGCACTCTGTTTTTAATTCTGCTGTCAAGCAGTTGCGGTATTATGAAAAAGCTGACCTTTTTTTTTTTTAGCGCTTCACACTTCGCCGTATGTAATATGTATGTCGGCTTTTTCACTAAACAAAAAGCTGGTTGATACCTTTTTTTTTAATCGTTTTTTTTTTTTCACCCTAGGAGGAAGAAGCGTCATTGCGGTTCAGCGAGACTGTTTAGTGTGTCTAAGTGTGCTTTCTGATCAACAGCAGCCGTGACGACTCCGTAACATCGATCCCTTTTTTTCCCTCGTAATACAGCCTGCTGACTGACGCTGTACAGTCGGCTCACCTTTTTTTTTTTCCTCTCCACTTTCCTTCTCCTTCCGTGACCTAAACTACCAATAACAAACTCCTTTTTTTTTTTCATTTTGTGCTGCTTCGTGTTGTTAACCATTTGATGAGGTCTACCGTCTTTATCTTCTGGGCCTTTGTTTTTTCTTTCACCCCTGTGAGTTCCAACAACTTCAAAGATGGCTAATACGTGCTGTTTGCTGTTTTCTCGCTTGCTAACTCTCATTTGCCCCCTTTTCTTTTCTTTTTATTCACCACCTCTTTAGCGAACACCCTAAAAGAGAAACTTGTGCGTTGTTGTGCATCGTGTGTGTAATGTAAAAAAAAAAAAAACCCTCTTTTTTCTCCTTTCTCTTCATCGCAAGTTGGGCGTTAACACACTTTTTTTTTTTTGGATTATTTAACCGGCTTTTAGCCTAAATTGTACTCTAAGCTTCTTGCTTCTTTTTTTTTTTTCCTACTCTATCCAAGTGAAGAAGAAGAAGGAAAAAAGAAACAAGAAGGCTGTCAAGCACAACTCGGTGGTACGTGCTACGATAGAAGAGGCAGTTACAGTTAACAAAGAACAACGGTTTTTCGTTCTTGCGCTGCACCTCAGCCACTGTGGAGTTTTGTATGAGAAAGCCATGTGCGTGGCTGCTCTTCATTAGCTCGCTCTTTTTTTTTCTTTTATAAGTTAAAGAAAGAAAGACTTTTTTTTTTTCGGTTTGCGTGCGCTTTTGCAGAGGGCGATAGGTGCCATACTTTGCTGTGAGTGCTTTTGAGCTCACGCAAACCCTTAATACAGATTCCTTTGTTTTCCCTCCTTCTCGTGTCCTCTTTTTTACATGCGAGAGTCGCAATCGAGACCATTTCTCCTTTTTTATCCTCTTAGGGGTAATTGGCGTCAAGAAAGGTGCCGCATAAGCACGTTTTCAAACTTCGATTCAACTGAAGGTGCGGCAATAGAGGCTGTTCGCAGTGCCTTTGCTGTCCCACGAAGCCGACCATGTCGGAACTGACCAAGAAAATCGAGACACACAAATGCGTGCTCCACACGTATAAAGGGGCGTCAAAGCAGTGTTCGCTCTCGGCGTCACCAGCAGCCGAGGATCCATCGCAGTGTGCCAGCGGCGTCGCCATCAGTCCATATCAGTTTGTCGAGCTTCCTCCCATTGCCGAGGCAGTACCGCCGCAGCACCCAGCACCACACCGCGGCTACGTGATCGCCTCCTGCGTGCTCACGGCAATTTCGGGTCTTTTTAGCATCGTGCCCATTGTGACGGCCGCCGTGGGCATGGCCCGCTCCCAAGCCAACCATACCGAGGAAAGAGGTGAGATCGCGGCTGCGGTTGTCTACTTGTTTTCCATTTTGACAATAGTAGAGAGCGGCCTCTGCTTCATAGCTATGCTAATGTGCTTTACTCTCCTCTTTCTGCAACCGTACAAGGTGCTCATTCGCAATCCGAAAAACGGTTCCTTTGCCTGCTTGTGCATCTCTGTATTTCTGCTCTTTCTTTGCACAGTGTACACGATAGTTGTACATATCATCTGTGCCCTCATGGACAAAGGTAACATGCAGTCAGCTGGCTTATGCGTCTTCCCCTGCGTGCGAGCAGTTGCTCTGGTGGCTTTCTTTGCGGTACTCGTTGCAAACTCAGAGGATCCGACCACACGATCCTCTAATGTAAGAGTAGTTTCGTCGTACTGTTTTCACAGTATTTAATCAGCACCCTTCTCACTTCTTCTTTTTTTTTTTTTCAAACGTGTGTGTTACCTAATCCCAACTGTTTTTCTCCCTTTTTTTTTTCTTTATGGTGTGATGCTGCGTAGCTGGTGTTCCTGTCCAACTTGAACGTGGCGCACATGCATTTTGTACACTGTTTCTTTTTCCCTCATTTCCCTTCTTTGATGTCTTACCGCAATCAAGCGAGTGTTTTCCACTTTTGTTTTTCTCTCATTTGCTTTTCTTCATTTGCTCCCTTACTATTAAGGTCAGTACTTTGAAGAAGAGAAAAGCGCTTTATCAGCTTTCGTTGCCGTTTTCGGCGTCATGCGCGAAGTCCACAAACAAAGAAGAAAGAAAGAAAAGTAGGGCATTTGCGCCGCACCCGTGTACGCGTTGCGGATGCTCGCGCCTGGTGTTCTGCGGCGGTGGGCGGCGGCTTTTCATTGCTTGACTCGTTGAGGCCGATCTTTTTTTCTCTTTCCTCGCAGATTTCATTTCCGCTGAGAGCCAGCAACAGCGTTGCCAAATGCCGAAGCTTAGTACAGCGGAGTAGCTGATAAAAAAAAAAAAAAAAACCGAAGCAGTGCTCTATGCCTCTCGATCGGTCGCTCTTTCCGTGTTGATGCTTCGTTATAATAAAAAAGACGGCCATACGTGTCAGCCGTAGCTTTTCAAGCCATTGTTTTCTGTCTTTCTTCCCTTGGGTTCGCCTTTTACCCGTTCACAGCATTTTCCATTTGTAGTTTTATCTGCGTACTCTAGTACCTTTCGGTCATTTTTTGTTGCTTATATGCTACCAGAAACGAATGTACACTTGCAGGTGCTTTAGTTTAAGTGAAACAAGTAACTCGAAGCTGCTAAACATATATCTTCACTGTCAGGCTGTTAACTGATGTACAGCGCTCACCGACAGTGATACCGACTCCGTTCATGATGTAGAATTGCGCCTGCATTCGAACTGCATTGTGCAGGTGATTACTCTTCCTCAAGGCGGTGCTTTTATCGGCGCGCAGCACACCTTGTGTGTCGTGAGCCCACATGTGCGACTCACCACGGAGGCGCTTCAGTCCTCTAGCGTCAATGAAAGAACAGCGTCGTGTGTCAAGGCGGGGAAGGGTTGACTAGTGTGTTCCATTGGCCAGAAAGTAGCAAGGAAGCAGTTTTTTCTCCTGCTTCGACTCTGGTAGGCAACACGGTGCTCACGGACACGCTAACCAACCGCGTTGAAAAGCCTTGCATTTACTTTCCTTTCCAGTGCCTTTGCTTTGTAGGGCTTTAATCCCTCACCATTTTTGTCAGCACGACGCGTTGCTGACCGCTTTGTCTACGCTTTCTTGTTCGACACATCGAGCAATTCGTCGCTGTGAGGAAACTGCACAGAACAACTGTGCAAGCACTGCAGCGCTGCAAGCGTTATGTGTGGGGTGGCACAGATGCCGATTGAAGAGGTAGATTGAGCTGCGTGACTGCGTGAAGCTTGGCGACTTTTCCAGCCGTTTCTGGATCACAGCACCTACGGACACGGAATGCAGTGAAGTGCGGCATCCGCACCGTCGACGGCTTGGTGAGCTGTCCCACGCTCACGCAGAGCTCGACGTGCTCAACACTTCAGACTTGTAGTGTCCTTCTGGCATTGCGGGTGCGCAGCGTCTTGCAAAACTCAATGCGTGAATCCGTGAACTGTGTCACTTGGGTGGACTCGGTGCTCGCCCTCTTCAGGAGGAGCTGAACATCCGCCTGAATCCATCGCTGCAAGAGCTCAACAGCCTCGAAAAAGCGCCGCGTCTTTTGAAACCTGACGCGTGACTCTGTTGGTCAACCGATCTAAGCTGCTACTTGAAATGCTAGGTACTGAGTGACACTGATGCGACAAACAGTTTTGGGCTGTAAGACGCAGGCTGCTTACATCAAATGCCCACTTTAAGAAGGCGCTGAATGGGGAAAGAGTGAGCAGGGACGTGCGTTCTGTTTCTCGCGGTTTCTGAAGCCTGAGTGGAGTTGCGTCTCTCGCTTAACTGTTTCTTTTTTTCTCTGTTTTCTCACACGGAACGTCGGCCTGTAAGGTGACTTATCAACTGTGCAGTGAGGAGACAGAGAGCAGTCAAACAGTGTTGACTTTGCCGAGATGCCTTTGCTTCCGCGTTTCCTTTTAAAGTAAGTTCGGCTTAGCCTTTCTTTTTATTGTGCACTACCGCTTTCAGCTGCGGGGTGCATCTCGCAGGTTTTCGCGCTAGCAACATGTGCAAAGCAGTGATTTATTGTGCTGTGGAGTGACGCTGACGAACCTGTACGAGGGCCTTTGCATCAAAAGCTGCTTGGCTGCGCGCTGCAACATCAAGTGCGCTTTTTCACCTCGCTTAACTGTTTACCGTGGCTTTTTCCCCAGTGTTTCCCTGCTTTTGCACTTATCGCCTTTCATGGTTTGTTAGTGGCGTATTTGCGTCCCACTCTTTCTCTTTCTTTTTCCTTTTAAGGTACTCTTCAAAGTCTGTGTCTTTTTCTTCCCCATGATAGCACGTTTTCTTTTTCTTTTTGCTGTTCTCTGCTGACCGCAACAGGTGACTTGAGCACGTAAGCTGCCAGCTGCCTGAGCGAAGCAGTGAAGGCCATGCTGCTTTTCTTTCCTTCCGCTGTGCATTCAAGAAAGAGAGAGGTGCCTAGTGATCATTCACCAGTTTGACCTTTGACAACAGGTGAGCTGCTCAGCGATGCAGAGGCCTTGACTTCGTGCGCATGTCAAAAAAGTGTGTGTTACACAGCTCCATCGCTGATGCTCGGGTTATGTGGCAGGGCAGGGTGGCGGCTCTTAATGGGCTCACTTGTGCCTAGAGCGTCAGTAAGCTCGACAGCAGAGGAATTCGCGCAACGGGAGCTGGCAGTGCTAGCTCGCTGTGCTTTTCCATAAGTGTTTTTTTTTTTTTCATCTGCCTCTTCTTGTTCCTCTTGCGCTTTTGAGGCTCTTCTAGCCCCTATGCAAACAAGGACGTCAGGACCCCAGGCTTCCTCCTTCAATGTCTCGTTTTCTTCCTCACACCCCAATGAACTCGTCCTTGCGTTGCCCGTGCTACTCTTGCTTCTCTGCATACGTAGCTGCATTTCTGTCCAGCTGAGTCGACGCTTATTCTTGTTTCCCTCGCTGTGGATGGCGCCGCACAAGTTCGTGGCGTTTGCGTTTCGCGTGTTGCAAGCGCCAGCGCTGCTCCGAAAGACGACTTAAAAGGACACTCTTCCTATGTGAGCATACCGAGCCTGGACATCACGGACGTCTCGCAGCTCATAGGCCTCATAGGTTCCCACCTATTACTTTACATGCTGCAGACTATGAGCACGAAGATGTTGTTAGATGCGAGGATGCACTTTTATTAGAAGCACCACGTCTTTTTAGCTTTGGAGCGCCGGTGTTGAAAAAAAGGTGTGGATTGTGTATTTGCACCACAGCGACGAACCGATGCAGAGCAGCGGTGGCCGCTGCTTTTGCCTCAACTGTTGTGAGTGACGTAGCGAGGACCTCCCTCAAAGCTGCAAGTGAACCGTGCGCGCAGCGACAGACTAACGCTTCACTTTAACAACAATAAAACACACCATGCTGGGTGCTGGGCGTTGAAGTTACAGGCACAGCCAGCTGCATGCAAGACGGCGTTGCATCGCCTTGCGCTGCGCCCTGCGGCTCCTTGTCCAGCAGCGGGTAGAACTCATGTGGCTGCTGGTGCGGCGCAGCGCGCGTTGCGTGTGCCGACGCGGATGCAAGTCAAGGAGATGGAGCTGGGCCGCTTTGAAGAGCTTTGCGCCTTTTCCGCTTTTGCTGAGTCACAATACCTGACCAAGCTAAGTGCGACCAGCAGGGGCAAGTACTCTGACCCTAACTCGAGGTGGTGTCCCACGCACACGTACACCGACGTATCCGGAAATCGAGCCTCAGAACATGTCTCTCTGCACACTCTCTCGGAGGTGTTGTATCTTGGCAGCTTCATCCGCAAAAAAAAAAAAAAAAACTACAGACTGTGCGTTGCTTCGATTGTCTAGAGGTGGTCCTCTGGCTTTCAGAGAGAGGTGGATGACCCTCCTGCCCGCTCTTTTTACTGCTGTTTCCGCGACCTTGCGTTTGCAGTGTGTGTTGCTAAGAAGCTCAGGGTAACAGACTGCTTCCTGCACAGCTTAGAAGGCTTGGATGGCTGCCCTCCGCTAAGCCACGCCGGCATGCGCGAAACACCCTTCTTTCAAGATTTGCTTGTCCTTTTACGTGCTTCGCCTCTCCATAAGCTTGACAACGCGTACTGTTTTGTGACCGCTTTCAGCGTTTCTCGCAGCTGTTTAAAGCTCAAAGACCTTGGAAACGACCACGGCATCAGCTTTGCACAGAGTTGCTTTTTTTTTTTATTCTTCTCTTCCCGATCTGCTGCTCTGGCGCTTCGCTTGAACGGCGTGGCCACAGCTCACTTTTACTGGATGGACGAGTGCTCGTCCGCGGTGTGTGTGTGTGTGTCTGTGCTTTGCGGGTGAGCAGACGACTGCCTTTGTGTATGCCTGGACAGACTGTGTTACTGTGCTGCAAGAGGTTTGGATGGTGCTTGCATTGTGGAGGGGCTGAATTGTGTTGCGTGTGTGTGTGGTGTGGTGTGGTGGTGCGTGCTTTGGTGTGTTGTGTTGTGTTGATGTTGTTGGGGGTACGGGTATAGTAGTGTAGTAGTGTAGTAGTGTACGGGTTAGGGTTAGGGTTAGGGTTAGGGTTAGGGTTAGGGTTAGGGTTAGGGTTAGGGTTAGGGTTAGGGTTAGGGTTAGGGTTAGGGTTAGGGTTAGGGTTAGGGTTAGGGTTAGGGTTAGGGTTAGGGTTAGGGTTAGGGTTAGGGTTAGGGTTAGGGTTAGGGTTAGGGTTAGGGTTAGGGTTAGGGTTAGGGTTAGGGTTAGGGTTAGGGTTAGGGTTAGGGTTAGGGTTAGGGTTAGGGTTAGGGTTAGGGTTAGGGTTAGGGTTAGGGTTAGGGTTAGGGTTAGGGTTAGGGTTAGGGTTAGGGTTAGGGTTAGGGTTAGGGTTAGGGTTAGGGTTAGGGTTAGGGTTAGGGTTAGGGTTAGGGTTAGGGTTAGGGTTAGGGTTAGGGTTAGGGTTAGGGTTAGGGTTAGGGTTAGGG